>SJYC01101434.1:0-43599 GCA_006408675.1 Madoqua kirkii
TCATGGAAAAAGCAGGAGTTCCAGAAAAGATCTACTTCTGTTTCACTGAGTATGCTAAAGCCTTTGTGTGGATCACAACAAACTATGGAAAATTCTTAAGGAGATGGGAATATCAGATCACCTTACTTGCTTCCTGAGAAACTTGTATGCAAGTCAAGAAGCAACAGTTAGAACCGGACATGGAACAATGGATTGGTTCAGAATTGTGAAAGGAGTATGTCAAGGGTGTATATTCTCACCCTGCTTATTTAACTTGAATGCAGTGTATATTATGCAAAATGCTGGGCTAAATGATTCACAAGCTGGCATCAAGACTTCCAGGAGAAATATCAACAGCCAATATGTAGATGATACTACTCTAATGGTAGAAAGGAAAGAGGAACTAAAGACCTTTTTGATGAAGTGAAAGAGGAGAGTAGAAAACTAGCTTAAAACTCAGCATTCAAAAAACATGGCTGATTCACGTCCATGTATGGCAAAACCCACTAAAATAGTAAAGTAGCCTCCAATTAAAATAAATTAATTAACTTAAAAAAACTGAAATCAAGACATCCAGTCCTATCACTTCATGGCAAATAGATGGGGAAAGATAGAAACAGTGGCAGATTTTATTTTCTTAGGCTCCAAAATCAACATGGATGGTGACTGCAGCCACAAAATTAAACGATACTTGCTCCTTGGAAGGAAAGCCATGACAACCCTAACACATGAAAAGGCAGAGACATCATTTTGCCAAGAAAGGCCCATCTAATCTAAGCTGTGGTTTTTCTGGTGGTCATGTACAGATGTGAAAGGTGGACTATAATGAAGGCTGAGCACCAAAGAATAGATGCTTTCAAAACGTAGTGCTGGAGAAGACTCTTGAGAGTCCCTTGGACAGAAAGGAGAACACCCAGTCAATCCTAAAGGAAATTAACCCTGAATATTCACTGAAAGGACTGATGCTGAAGCTCTCATACTTTGGCCACCTGATGTGAAGAGCTGACTCAAGAGAAAAGATCCTGATGCTGGGAAGACTGGGGGCAGGAGGAGAAGGGGATGACAGAGGATGAGATGGTTGGATGGCATCACTGACTCAATGCACATGAATCTGAGCAAACTCCTGGGGAAAGTGGAGGACAGAGGAGCCTGACCTGTGGCGGTCCATGGGGTCACAGAAATTAGGACTGAACTTAGTGATTGAGCAACAACAACAAATTTAGAATATATCAAGACTTCTCAGGACTCCATGGTTAAAAGATAATGCAACTGCAAAATGAACAAATGATAAGAACAAACATTTCACTAAATAGTCTATAAAATGGAAAATAAGTGTATGGAACAACTTCTAGTATTACTAGCCACTGGGAAAATGCAAATTAAAACCACAAGGAGAGAGAGCCGCTCACCTTTGAGAATATGTCAGATGAATAATAGTGTCAAGACCAGATGCTGTTAGGACACAGAGAAACTGTATTTCTCATATGTTGCTGGAGGGAACATAAAATCATACAGCTGGAAAAAGTGTACCATTGGGAAAAGTGTTGCAGTTTCTCAAACAAAACAAAAAAGCCTCCAAATTGAACACGCAGCCATCCTACAAATCAGCAGTTACAGTCTCGGGCCTTTGTCTCAGAGAAATGAAACCTGAGGTCCACACAAGAGCCTGCACATAGGTTTTCATACCAGCTCTATCTGTGTATCAGTCTCCTACCGCCATTGTGATAAATGACCACAAACAGTGGCTTAAAGCAACATAACTTTATTCTTTTACAGCTCTTGAGTCCAGAAGTCTGAAATTAATCTTACAGGACTACAAAGTCCCTGGCAGGGCTGATTCCTGTAGAGCCCCTCAGGGGGCATCTGTTTCCTTGCCTTTTCTACTGGGAGCCAAGTGCATTCCTGAGCTCATAACCCTTTCCTCACGTCACCCTGCATCTTCTCCCCTGCCTCCAGGGTCACGTCCTTTTCTGAATCCTCATGCCAAAGGACACTATGGTGACACCAGGCCCACCTGGATAAGCCACGATCACCTCAAGATACTGAATTTAGGCACATCTGCAGAGCCTCCTTTTCCAGATAAGATGACAGTGACAGGGTCTAGAAACTAGAACTCAGACTCTTTGGAGGCTGTTATTCATCCCGCCACAATCTGTCATAGCCCCAAACTGCAAATGACCCACCTGTCCCTCGATGGGCGACTGGGTAAACAACTGGTCCATCAGAACCATGGGATTCTACTCAGCAATTTTAAAATGACATATTGACAACAACTTGAATCTTGATAATTATGTTCCAGTAAAAGAAAGTGAAAGTGTTAGCTGCTCACAAGTGTCCAACTCTTTGCAACCCCACATAGACTGTGGCTCTCCAGGCTCCTCTGTCCATGGGATTCTCCAAGCAAGAATACTTGAGTGGGTTGCCTTTCCCTTCTCCAGGGGATCTTCCTGACCCAGGGATCAAACCTGGGTCTCCCACGTTGCAGGCAGATTATTAACCACCAAGCCAATCCCAAATGTCATGTGCTACGTGGTTCCACTTACATGGCATCCTTGAAATTACAAAACTGTAGACCTGGAGAACGGATTAGTGGTTTTCCTGAATTCCAGAGGGTTGGGAGTGAGAGGGAGGTGGGTGTGCCTATAAAGGGGCCACCCCTGGGATCCTGTGTGGATTGAAATGCTCTGCGTCTTGACCTTGCCTTGTCAGTGTGCACCTGTCGATGTGCTGTTAGTGATGAACTACAAAGCTGACCCTTGAACTATGGAGGGGTTAAGGCCTCTGACCCTTGGGCAGTCAAAAATCCACTTATAACTTTGGAGTTGGGTTTCTCCATATACACAGTTCTGTGTCCAGGGATTAACAAACCCTGGATCATGTAGCACATATTTACTGAAAAAAATCCACATGTAAGTAGACCTGTGTTGTTCAAGGGTCAACTGTTGTAGAAGATATTGCCACTGGAAGAAACAGTGTACAGGGTGCATGGGATCACTGGGCACTATTTCTGTGATTGCAGGTGATTGTGTAAAAAACTTTGGATTTTTAAACTTTTTTAATGGGCAAAAGATCTGAAAACATTTCTTCAAAGGTATATAAACTGGCCAATAAGCACATGAAAAGATTCTCAGCATCATCAGTCACTGGGGAAAGGCACATAAAAACCCACAGTGAGGCAACACTTCACCCTGACTAGGATGGCTATAGTAAAGGAGATGGACAATAACACATATTGGTAAGAAGATGGAGAAATAGGACTCCTCACAGCTTGTTGGGGGAATGGAAAATGGTACATGTAGTCTGGCAGTTCTTTAGCGGTTCTTCAAAAAGTTAAACTCTTCAGAGTTACCACTTGACAGCAGTCCACTCCTAGGGATCCGTTCATGACAAGTATAACAAAGTACACGTCCATACAGAGACTTCTGTACAAATATTCACAGCCATGTTACTTTTTATCTACTACTGTGGGCAAGAAATCCTTAGAAGAAATGGAGTAGCCCTCATAGTCAATAAAAGACTCTGAAATGAAGTACTTGGGTGCAATCTCAAAAACGACAGAATGATCTCAGTTCATTTCCAAGAGAAGCCATTCAGCATCACGGTAATCCAAGTCCATGCCCCAACCACTAATGCCAAAGAAGCTGAAGTTGAATGGTTCTATGAAGACCTACAAGACCTTCTAGAACTAACACCAAATAAAAGACATCCTTTTCATCATCGGGGACTGGAATACAAAAATAGAGAGTCAAGAGATACCTGGAGTAATAGGAAAGCTTGGCCTTACCATACAAAATGAAGCAAGGGCAAAGCTAACAGAGTTTTGCCAAGAAAACACACTGGTCATAGAAAACACCCTCTTCCAACAACACAAGAGACAACTCTACACATGGACATCACCAGACGGTCAATACTGAAATCAGATTGATTATATTCTTTGCAGCAAAGAAGGAGAAGCTCTATACAGTCCGCAAAAACAAGACCGGGAGGTGACTGCGGCTCAGATCATAAGCTCCTTATTGTAAAATTTAGGCTTAAATGGAAAAAGTAGGGAAAACCACTAGGCTATTCAGATATGACCGAAATCAAATCTCTTATGATTGTACAGTGCAGGGGTGAATAGATTCAAGGAATTAGATCTGGTAGAGTGCCTGAAGAATGAGGGATGGAGGTTCTTAACATTGTGTAGGAAGTGGTGGCAAAACCATTCCCAAGAAAAAGAAATGCAAGGAGGCAAAGTGGTTGTCTCCTGAGAAGCCTGTATGCAGGTCAAGAAGCAACAGTTAGAACCAGGAATGGAACAATGGATTGGTTCCAAATCCAATTTGGGGTACGTCAAGGTTATATATTGTCACCCTGCTTATTTAACCTATATGCAGAGTACATCACATGAATGGCTGGGCTGGATGAATCTCAAGCTGGAATCAAGACTGCTGGGAGAAATATCAACAATTTCAGATATGCAGATGATACCACTCTCATGGCAGAAAGTGAAAAGTAACTAAGGAGCCCCTTGATGAGAGTGAAAGAGGAGAGTGAAAAACCTGGCTTAAAATCAACATTCAGAAAACTTAAGATCATAGCATACAGTCCCATCACCTCACGGCAAATAGATGGGGAAAATAGAAACTGTGACAGACTTTATTTTCTCAGGCTCCAAAATCACTGTAGAAGGTGATTGCAGCCACCAAATTAAAAGATGCTTGCTCCTTGGAAGGAAAGCTATGACAAACCTAGACAGGGTATTAAAAAGCAGAGACATTACTTTGCTGACAAAGGTCCATCTAGTCAAAGCTATGGTTTTTCCAGTAGTCATGTCTGGATGTAAGTTAGACCATAATGAAGGCTGAGTGTCAAAGAATTGATGCTTCTGAACTGTGGTGTTAGAGAAGACTCTTGAGCATTCCTTGGCCAGCAAGGAGATCAAATCAGTCCATCTTAAAGGGAAACCAACCCTGAATATTCACTGGAAGGACTGATGCTGAAGCTGAAACTCCAATACTTTGGCCACCTGATGCGAAGAGCCAACTCACTGGAAAAGACCTTGACGGTTGAGAGACTGAAGTCAGGAGAAGTGGGCAGCAGAGAGTGAGATGGTTAGATGGCGTCTCTTTGAGTAAACGCAAGGAGATGGTGAAGGACGGGGAAGCCTGGCGTGCTGCAGTTCATGGGGTCGCAGAGTTGGGCACGACTCAGCAACTGAACCACAACAAGAACAGGGGAGGAGACAAGCCAGATGTCCCTCCACAGAGAACGGATGAACAGAATGTGTCTGTCCACGCAGGGGAATACTTTCTAGCATAACAAGGACTGAACTGCTTGCACGTGCTGTGATTTGGATGAATCTCAAAAAATATGCCTGAGGAAGCCAGGAAAGAAAAGATTACATCTTACACAACCCCATTTATCTGAACTGTCCAAAGCAGGCAAATCTATGGAGACCACTGGCAAGTTGCTGGGGTTGGGAGCAGGAATGGGGATTAACTCTAAACTGGCAGGATGGGTTTACAGTGGGCTGGGAATGCTCTAACCCTAGACTGTAGAGATTGATGGCACAAGTCGGTAAATTACCAAAGTCACATCCCAAGTCGGTGAATTCTACAGTAGGCAAATTAAGCATCAAGAAAGCACTTAAGTGCTGGAAAGGATGAGGAGAAAAGGGAACACTTCTGCACTGTTAGCAAGAGTGTTAACTGATACAGCCACTATGGAAGACAGCATGGAGAGTCCTTAATGAACAAGGAGTGTGTCTACCACACAACCCAGAGTCCCACTAGTGCATCGATGCCCTAAGAAAGCCACAATCCTAAAAGACACATGTGCACCAGTGTCCACTGCAGCAGTGTTTACCATCGCAAAGACATGAGAGCAGCCTGGCTGTCCATCAGTAGGTGAGTGGATAAAGAAGATGTGGTGTCTATACAATGAAATATCACTCAGCCCGAGGAAGGAACAAACGTGAGTCCTTCAGAGTGAGGCAGATGAACCTACACCTCTCATACATAGTGAAGTAAGTCAGAAAGAGAAAGACAAGTCCCATATGGTAACGCATATATGTGGAATCTAGAAAGACGTACTGATGAACCTTGTAGAGAAGAGACTTGCTGATGCAGCAGAAGGTGAGGAGGGGATGAACTGAGTGAGTAACATTGACATATACACTATCGTGTGTAAAACAGTTAGAGGGGCGTTGGTATATAGCACAGCAAGCCCCACCTGGTGTGCTGTGATGACCTAGAGGGTTGGGATGGGGGCAGCGGGGCTCTATATATATGTGTGTGTGTGTGTGTGTGTGTGTGTGTGTGTGTGATTATGGCTGATTCACATGTTGTACAGCAGAAACCAACACAATGTTGTGAAGCAATTTTCTACCAATTAAAAGAAAGCTGGAAAAGGAAACAAACAAGTTTTAAAAAAGTACCCAACTAATTTTCAAGTGAGTAACAACCACATTGAAAAGAGAGGAGGAAGAAGAGAAACCACTAATCCTACTTATTTGAAATTAGGAGAGTGTGAGTCACTCAGCTGTGTCCAGCTCTATGCGACCCTATGGACTGTAGCCCATCAGGCTCCTCTGTCCTGATGGGGATTTTCCTGACCCAGAGATCGGACCCAGGTCTCTTGCATTGCAGGCAGAGTCTTCACCATCTGAGTCCCCAGGGGAGCCCATGTTTGAAACTACAGTATTTCACTATATACCCTTGGTCTTGAGTAGGGTGATGTGGACAGTCACAGACAGGTCCTGGATGCACGCCTGTCGTTTTGATTCTGTAGTGATGAGGACAAGGGATTAAGAAAGAGGTGCACACACACTGTCGGGGAACCAGGCATCTCACGGTGGGCAGAGGGACTTGCAGACGAGGAAGAAGCAGGATCGACAGAGAAGGATCAGCCCCGCTGGCTGGGACCCGAGATTTCCAAAGTGTGAACACGCACCGTGTGTGCCTCTCTGTGTGTGTCTGATCTGTGTCTGTACACGCAACTCTGTACAGAAAGGGCCTAGGAGAAAGGACATCTAATAGCATTCGAAGCGGCCAGGTTTGGGTTTCCAGTGATTTCATTCTCCGTGAAAAGGAGCCAGGGCTCCTGGGAAAACTGAGGTCAGAGCTGGGGAAGAGCCCAAATCGTGTCACGCCGGAACGTAAAGAGCTGCCAGCAGCAGGCAAGCAACAGCCAAGCGTGTGTCCCGAGGACAAAGACGTCAGCTCGAAGGGGCTCCCGCTGGGCAGACCTGGGACCGTTCAATTTCAAAATAACGGAGGACAGTACAGGATCCTAACCCAAATCCTAAGCCCATGGATGTAGACCGTCAGTCCACAGAAACAAATCAGTGGAAGAGCAAAGAGTTTCCTTCTCACAGGAGCCTGTTGAGATAGTTTTTCTCAGAACACTATTCTAGTGCGACAGTATTTTTTCTTTTCGTACTTCCAAGGAAGGGGCGCTGGGGTTGGCAGGTCAGCATGCTGCAGTCACTGCAATAAAGTCCGGTTCTGTAATAAAGAAAAGCCTTTAAATCTGGGAGGCATTTTTTGATAAGGAGCCGGATTATTTGCATAATCTCAAAGTATGCCCCCCAGATACTTTATGGGTTCCAAGGCAAGAGTGTCTTGTGCAGAAAAATAACTGGACAGTGTTTGCAGCGGGTGATTAAAGTTAGAGGCAGATGCCTTCATGTCCCTTCGTGTGCCTCAGGGATTGGACAGCCCCAGAGGAACTCCACGTCGCGTGGGACGCGTGAGCGCCAGGAGCGCACCACTCGAGTCTGACCACAAGGAAACATCCGCCCCCCACCACCCTCCACCCAGCAATGGCTGGACTGCACCCTTCAAAAATGCCCATGTCATGGACGACAGAAATCGGAACTGATCTACAGTAAAGGAGGCCAAAGAGACGATGGTTAGATGGCACCAGCGACTCGGTGGACGTGAGCTGGAGCACACTGGGCGACAGCGGAGGACAGGGAAGCCTGGCGCGCTGCAGCTCCCGGGCTCACAAGGAGTCCAGCCTGGCTTAGAGGCTGAGCAACCAACAGCAAAGGGACATGGGCAACCGGAGGGTCCAGGGTCCTGCCTTGGAGGGAAGAGAAGCTACTGATCCTAAGGATGTTGTCACGTCTTCTGACAAAGCCAGGAGGCAGATGGGGCACTGGGGAAGGACTGGATCGACCTCTCGTGGCAGGGTCTGATGGCCACGCGAGAGCTTTACCAGCACTCATCTTTGCTTTTTTTAGAAATACACAGCGCAATGTTTAGGGGCCTATGGGTATAGAGTATGCAACCTACTCTCAGACAGTTCAGAAAAACATGTGATTGAATATACACACAGAAAGGGGGCTCTGATGGTCCAGTAAGTGGGCACAATGCTAGCAGTCAGTGAATCACATCTTAGTCAAGGGTCTGCATGTTTTCTATCTCAATGTTACAGTTTTTCCGTAATTAAAAATCACTTCCAAATAAACAATTGAAAAACAAACAAACAAACAAACCTCTGAGGCATCCCAGTGGTTCTCACTGTGTGGTTTTGCAAGCCCCCCAACCCAGGGGGCATTTAGCAAGATCTAGAGTCTTGAGAGTCCCCTGGACTGCAAGGAGATCCAACCAGTCCATTCTGAAGGAGATCAGCCCTGGGACTTCTTTGGAAGGAATGATGCTAAAGCTGAAACTCCAGTACTTTGGCCACCTCATGCGAAGAGCTGACTCATTGGAAAAGACCCTGATGCTGGGAGGGATTGGCGGCAGGAGAAGGGGATGACAGAGGATGAGATGGCTGGATGGCATCACGGACTCGATGGCCGTGAGTCTGAGTGAACTCCGGGAGTTGGTGATGGACAGGGAGGCCTGGTGTGCTGCGATTCATGGGGTCTCAAAGAGTCGGACACGACTGAGCGACTGAACTGAACTGAGACATTCTCATTGCCATAACCTAGGGATGCTGCTAAATAGCCCACAACGTTAGCCCCCTCCACAAAGAATGATCAGCTCCAAATACCAACAGAGCCTCAACAGAGAAACCCTGCCCCACTCGGCTGATGAGATGGAAGACTGTACTGCCAGCGACTGCTGGCAGGTGTCAGAGTGCCCTTGAGGAGGGTGGTCTGGCAGTGCCCTCTGAAACGAGACACATACCCAGTAACACCCGTGTCACAGCCAAGTCGTGTGCCCAGATTTCACATGCTGAAGCTCTAAAAGTCAGCACCTTAGAATGTGACCATATTTGGAGACAAGGCCTTTAAGGAGGCGATTAAGTTAAATGAGGCTGTTCAATGAGACTGGTGTCCTTATAAGAAGTTTGGCCACACAGACACCAGAGACACGCACACACAGAGGAAGGACCATTCAAGGACGTGGCAAGAAGGCAGCCGTCTGCGAGGAGAGAGTGCCCAAGAGAAAGCACCCCTGCGGACCCCCGGCTTCTGGCTTCCAGCCTCCGGACACTCAGACCCCAGTTGCTTCGGCCACCTGGCCTGTCACGTCTCGTTACAGCAGTCTCAGAAAAGTGACACACCCTGGAAATTATCATAGACGGCAGCCCTCCCTTATGTGCCAGGGACACCTTCTAAGATCCCCAGTGGATGCTTGAAACTGAGGGTAGTGCCAAAGCCTGGATGTTTTCTCTTATACACATAAAACCTGAAGTTCATGTAAAGTTTATGTATATATAATTGAACTATAGTTGGCTCATAGGATTGTGTTAGTTTCAGGCAGACAGCGAAGTGATTCAGTCATATTCTGAATATACAAATTCATTATATACAAATAATACATAAATTCAAAGTTTCACAAATGTACAAATATACAGGTACAAGTTATATACAAATATAAAACATATTTGCTTTCTTTTTGAGACTCTTTTTCCATGGTAAGTTATATGAGATGCTGAGCCTCACTCCCCTTGCCCAAGAGAAAGCACCCCTGCGGACCCCCGGCTTCTGGCTTCCAGCCTCCGGACACTCAGACCCCAGTTGCTTCGGCCACCTGGCCTGTCACGTCTCGTTACAGCAGTCTCAGAAAAGTGACACACCCTGGAAATTATCATAGACGGCAGCCCTCCCTTATGTGCCAGGGACACCTTCTAAGATCCCCAGTGGATGCTTGAAACTGAGGGTAGTGCCAAAGCCTGGATGTTTTCTCTTATACACATAAAACCTGAAGTTCATGTAAAGTTTATGTATATATAATTGAACTATAGTTGGCTCATAGGATTGTGTTAGTTTCAGGCAGACAGCGAAGTGATTCAGTCATATTCTGAATATACAAATTCATTATATACAAATAATACATAAATTCAAAGTTTCACAAATGTACAAATATACAGGTACAAGTTATATACAAATATAAAACATATTTGCTTTCTTTTTGAGACTCTTTTTCCATGGTAAGTTATTATGAGATGCTGAGCCTCACTCCCCACGCTATACAGTAAGTCCTACTTTATCTGTTTTGTATACGAGGGGGGTGTTAGCCTCTTACTCCTGAGTTGCCCTCCTCCTTTTCACCCTTGGTAACCATAAGCTTGTTTTCTAAGTCTGTGAGTCTGCTTCTGTTCTGAAAATAAGTTGGTTTGTACCATTTTTTAGGTTCCACACATAAGTGATCCAGTGTCTGTCTGTCTCTGAGTTCCTTCACTTAGTGTGATAATCTCCAGTTCCCCCGTGGTGCTACAAATAGCATTATTTCTTTTCATGGCCCTGCAATATTGCATCATGTATACATTCCACGTCTGTATCTACTCATATACTGATGGATGCTTAAGTTGCCCACGTTCCGGCTGTTGTAAACAGTGCCGCGATGAACGCGGGGGTGCATGTATCTTTCCAAATTACGGTTTTCTCTGGATATATGCCCAGGAGGGGGATTACTGAATCATATGCTAACTCTATTTTTAGTTTTTTATTAAGGAATCTCCATACTAAATATAATAAATCTTATATTTAAATTGTATCATAATTTAGATTGTTTGACATAGGAATTAAGCACAGTAAGAGATCAACAATAATACAGAATAGCAATATGCTACCATAAAAGTTATGTGAATGTGGTCTCTCTCAAAACATTTTATTGTACAAATGTACGGCCTTTTCCATCTTGAGCACTGTGACTGTCGCGGGCAGTGTGAGATATAGCAGCAAATCAGCACCAAATCCCCTCTCCTTCATTTGTTCTCAGCACAGAGCTTAGCAGTCTAAGCACACAATTTTTTTTTTTCTTTCCTTAAAAAGTTGAAAACTTTCACCTTTTTGCTTAAAGGAAGCACTTTACGGTTTCTCTTTGGGACCTCAAACAGCCAGCATCGGTCCTTCTGCTTTTGGGAGCTACTGTGAAGGAAAACAAGGGTCTCCTGACAACCACACAGAGGTCGATCTGATAACCAAGACAGCTAGCAAGTCAGTAAAGGGCAGGACGCACTGGACAAAGGGGCGATTCATATCTCGGGGGCACAGAGCGGGATGGAATGAGACTTCATCGTGCTTCTTAGACAGGCACACAGTCTATGGATTGCTTATTTCTGGAAAACTTATGGATTGCTTATTTCTGGAAATTTCCATTTAATATTTTTGGACCATGGTTGACCACGGGTAACTGGGACTGTGGGAAAGCGAAACCACAGATGATGGGGGCTACTGTATTCGTATGTAGGGAAGTGGGGCTCAAGGGAGGCTTTTAGAAAATCTGCCAAAACCTGATGCAAAATGGGTTCTCAGCAACAGGGAACACTGGCATGTCTATACGAAGGGGAATAAAGGAGAGATTTAAATTTTATTTTTTACTTTTTGGCTGTGCAGCAGGTGGGATTCAGTTCCCCAACCAGGGACTGAAGCCTTGTCCCCTTGCATCAGAAGCATGGAATCTTAACCACTGGCCCACCAGGGAGTCCTATGGTTTAAATTTTAGAATGAACTGTTCTAGCATCCTTGGAGGGAGTCTTATTATGTTACTGAATGGGAAAGGCAAGATAAAGAAAAGCATATATGATACAATCCCTTGTGTTTGGAAATCCATGATAAACCCTTTTAAAATCATGTATGCTTAGTTCACTGTATATTATGAGCACTGGGAAAAACACAAGAATAAATCTTAGATTGTTAACATAGGTCACAGAAATAAGATAACCAAGCAAACATAAAGAAAGGGCTACAGAAGAACATAGATTAAAGGAGACCAAACCAGTCCATGCTAAAGGAGATCAACCCTGAATATTCACTGGGAGGACTGATGCTGAAGCTGAAGCTCCAATACTTTGGCCCCCTGATGCGAAGAGCCGACACAATGGAAGAGACCCTGATTCTGGGAAAGATTGAGGGCAGGAGGAGAAGGCGGCGACAGAGGACGAAATTGGTGGACATCACCAACTCAATGGACATGAGCTTGAGCAAACTCTGGGAGACCGTGAAGGACAGGGAAGCCTGGCGTGTTGCCGTCCACGAGGCCACAGAGAGTCGGACACGACTTGGCGACTGAGCAGCGCCAGTATACGCCTGGAGTGACGGATGGATTACAAAGAAACGAAACCGAAAAGGCCAGAAGATCAAAGACCCGCCCTGCACTCCGCGGCCGGAGGAGCTGAGTGGGAGGCAGGGAAGCGGGAAGGGGTTGGGGCAGAGGCCAGAGTCGCCAGCCTGTGGGCCCCACGCGGCCCTGGGGGCACCGTGTGTCTCTGCTCACTCGGCCGTCACAGCGTGGCTGGGTGCAGCCCGGTGAGGACTCTGAGTTCATGGGCACAGAGACTGGGCACAGAGACGGCAGTAGCTGAGCCTGGCTTCAGCCCAGGCAGGCCGACTCTCAGACTGCGCTCCCAACCACTCCGTGAGTCTGCCCCTTGACTTTTGAAAACATGATTGTGAAGAAAGGATTTACCATTTCAGAATTTGGCAAACGTGTTAAGACTAAAAAATAGAAAATAAGGAAGGTTGGAGCAGATCTGAATGACACAATGAGTAAGTATATATGTTCGTGTCTGTGTATGCCTGGGAGGAGGAGATGGCACCCCACTCCAGTACTCTTGCCTGGAGAATCCCAGGGACTGCGGAGCCTGGTGGGCTGCCATCTCTGGGGTCGCACAGAGTCAGACACGACTGAAGCGACTTAGCAGCAGCAGCATCTGTGTATGTATATATGTATGTGGTATTATCCATCTCTGTGTACACTTTGTGTGTACAAATAAAGTTATGTCCTACAAATAGAAAATGTCTTAACTTAGGTCCATGGGACACTTACAAAAGCAATGATTTTATTTTTATACTTGGACAGAAAGAAAATCTTCATGAAAAAAAAGTAGAGATTTCACAGGCCACATCCTCTCACTGTAAGCCTGGTTAAAATGGAAATAAATAACAGTAATAAAAAATGTACTGCTTAAAAATTAAGAAAACATTTCTTAAAAGAACACTAGATTAAAGAGAAAATCAAAACATAAAAACTACCAAGAAAGCAATGAAAAGGAACATATTTCACAGTCAGATCTATGTGCCATAACTAATGCTGTAATCAGAGGAAAATTTATAACCTTTGAAATGCTTTTTAAAAGAAAGACTAATTAACCATACTGTTACTCCCAATTAAGTTAAACATTAATAAGGTTAACCAGGAAGGGGGAATTAATAGACATAAAAGCCCAAACTGGTGAAGTAGAAAACAAAAATAGCAAAAAAGGTAGCTTTCTGATAATGAGTATAATAAATAAGATAGATGATGCTCTCATGAATTTGATGAAGGAAAAAGGATAAAGCTATAAAAGCTCAGGCAAGGGGGAAGAGATGAGAGACACAGAAGACATAAAATCACCAAGAGAGACAAATAGTTGTTACCAAGTGGCAACATAAATCCTTGAGGAGCTAAATAGCAATGAATAAATTACCCCAAAGATGCAGTAACTTTTTTTAGAGCAAATCACCATAAAACAGACTAGGAGGAGACTAAAGGTCTCCTTTAAAACAGGCCCTTACAACCAGATAGTTTCACAGCTGATTCCAACAGTCAACCTTTAAAGAGAAGAGAATCGCAAAGTTCTTCAAACTGTTCCAGAACACAGAAAAAGGTAGCCAGAGTTCCCTTTTGTAAAACATCATATTTACACACACTGGATGGCAGATTTCCTGCTCTTCTGAACCTGAGCCCCTTTTATTTCTGGGGTCAGATGTCAGGGAGGTCTCTCGTCAGGATTGAGAATATGGTTTCACGGTTTCAATGGGTGTTTACCATACACACGATACTTTCTTTAAGCAGACCTCAACCGACAGGTAGGTCTGTGATTTGCTATCTTTTGCTATTTAACAATTGCAGAAATCAGAATCATGAAAATGGATCATTTTGTGAATGTGTAATATCAGTGTAGAATAAAATTCTGTAAGGGTTTTGAAGGGTATATGCGTTTTTCATTTTCATTGAAATTATCTTGTCTCCATAGAGGTGGTAGCAACTTAACCTTCCAACATCGATGAGGTGGAGGCTGTCCCGGTACATTCAACCATAAATTATCAACTCTTTGATGTTTAATAATCAGAGAAGCTAAAAATTCCATTGCTGCTTTAATTTGCATTTCTTGTACCATAACTGAGGTTCGCAGCATCTTTTCATCATTAAGAATTACTGGTATTTTCTTTTCTGAGAAATGTTTTTGTATCTTTTATCTTCATGATTTATAAGAGCTTCTTAATATGTTGGTGAAATGAGCCTTCTGTTTATGATATGAGTGGGAACTATTTTCCTCAAGGTATAATTTTTAAAAATTATTTTTGGGGACTTCCCTGGTGGTCTAGTGGTTAAGAATCTGCCTCACAGGGCAGGAGATGTAGGCCTGATCCTTGGTCAGGGACCTAACGGAAGCAGAAGAGATTCAGAAGAGGCGGCATGAATACACAGAAAAGCTGTACAGAAAAGGTCTTAATAACCCAGATAACCACGATGGTGTGGTCACTCACCTAGACCCAGACATCCTGGAGTGCAAAGTCAAGTGGGCCTTAGGAAGCATCACTATAAACAAAGCTAGTGGGGGTGATGGAATTCCTAAAAGATGATGCTGTTAAAGTGCTGTACTCAGTATGTCAGCAAATTTGGAAAACTCAGCAGTGACCACAGGACTGGAAAAGGTCAGTTTTCATTTCAATCCTGAAAAGGGGCAATGCCAAAGAATGTTCAAACTCCCATACAGTCACACTCATTTCACATGTTAGCAAGGTAATGCTCAAAATACTCTAGGCTTCAACAGTACGTGAACCGAGAACTTCCAGATGTACGAGCTGCATTCAGAAAAGGCAGAAGAGTCAGAGATCAAATTGCCAACATTTGTTGGATCACAGAGAAAGCAAGGGAATTCCAGAAAAACATCTACTTCTGTTTCATTGACTATGCAAAAGCGTTTGATAAAATGGATCACAACAAACTGGAAAATTCTTAAAGAGATGAAACTATCAGACCACCTTATCTGTCTCTTGAGAAACCTATATGCAGGTCAAGAAGCAACAGTTAGAACTGTACATGGAACAACCGACTGGTTCAGAATTGGGAAAGGAGTATGACAAGGCTGTATATTGTCACTCTGCTTATTTAACTTATATGCAAAGTACATCATGTGAAATGCTGAGCTGGCTGGATCATAAGCTGAAATCAAGATTTCTGGAAGAAACAGCAGCAACCACAGAGACACAGATGATACCACTCTAACGGCAGAAAACGAAGAAGAACTAAAGAGCCTCTTGATGCAGGTGAAAGAGGAGCGTGAAAAAAAAACTGGCTTAAAACTCCACATTCTAAAAACAAAGATCATGGCATCTGGTCCCATCACTTCATGGCAAATAGGAGAAAAAGCAGAAGCAGTGACAGACTTTATTTTCTTGGGCTCCAGAATCATGGTGGATGGTGACTGTAGCCTTGAAATAAAAAGACACTTGCTCCTTGGAGGGAAAGCTATGACAAACATAGACAGCAAGTTAAGAAGCAGAGACATCACTTTGCTGACAAAGGTCTGTATAGTCAAAGCTACGGTTTTCCCAGGAGTCATGTATGGATGTGAGAGTTGGACCGTAGGAAAGGCTGAGCACCAAAGACTTGATGCTTTCGAACTGTGGTGCTGGAGACTTTTGAGAATCTCTTGGACTGCAAGGAGACCAAACCAGTCCCATCCTAAAGGAAATCAACCCTGAATACTCATTGGAAGGACTGATGCTGAAGCTGAAAATCCGGTCCTTTGGCCACCTGATGCGAAGAGCCGACACACAATGGAAAAGACCCCGATGCTGGGAAAGACTGAAGGCAAAAGAAGAAGGGGGCAGCAGAGGATGGGGTGGTTGGATGGCACCACTGACTCAATGGACATGAATTTGAGTAAAGTCCAGGAAATAGTGAAGGACAGGGGGGCCTGGTGTGCTGCAGTTCATGGGGTGCAAAGAGTCAGACACGATTTAGCGATGGAACAGCAACAGGGAACGAAGATCCCAACGCGGCAGAGCAACTAAGCTTGCGTGCTGCAGCTACTGAGCCCGTGGGCCGCAACTGAGGCCTGAAATAGCCAAATAGATATTTTTAAAAAATACTTTTGGTATTTTTTCTGCTAAGACAAGTATATTTCCTATATGTTTTCATTAACGTGTAATTGACATACAAAGAACTGGACGTTTAATGTATACAATTTAGTGACTTTTGACATAGGACGAAACCACTGCAATAACCAACGTGTTGAACACACTCACCCTCCAGAAGCTGCCTTGTACCCTCCTCCTCCCAACAAGGTCCCCATTCCCCTCAGCCCATCCCAGAGTAACCGTGGATCTTCTCATCACACTAGCTTGCCTGGATTTCCTAGAGTTTTATACAAAAGTAAGACAGTGTGTATTCTTCTCTGTCTTCTTTTACTCCTCCTCATTATCTTGCTGTCCGTGTAGGCTGCTCCTTCCTATTTTTGAGCAGAATTCCACGGTACGGATATTCTCAAACTTAAATTATCCAAATGCTGATGGGCTCTGTGGTGTTTTCCATTTTCCATAAAACAGCTCGGAACATTCCACGTGTAAGTGCCGGTTTGGGTATCTGCTGACATTTCTCCTGGGCAAACACCTAGGAATAGAATGCCTGGATAACATGATGGGACTGTATCTCACATTTGGGGAAAGGGCCAAACGGTCTTGCAAAGCAGCTACACCCTTTTACATCTCACCAGGAGAGTATAAGAGTTCTGCCTCTCTACCAACACGTGGTATGGTTAGTCTTCTTAATTTAGCCCATATAGTAATGTGCAGCAGTATCTCATTGTGGTTTTAATTTGCATTTCCCTAATAGTTGCCCAGATGGTAAAAAATCTGCCTGCAATGCAGGAGATCTGGGTTTGATCCCTGGGTCAGGAAGATGCTCTGGAGGAGGAAATGGCAACCCACGCCAGTATTCTTGCCTGGAGAATCCCATGGACAGAGGAGCCTGGTGGGCTGCAGTCTGTGGCATCACAGAGTCAGATATGAGTGTGTGACTAACAGCCAGTGTTCTTGCCTGGGAAATCCCACGGGCAGAGGAGCTGGGCAGTCCGTAGGGTCTCAAAGAGTCAGATACCTCTCAACGACTGAGCGCAATAATGATGCTGAGTATCTTTTGATATGCTTGCCTACAAATCTTCTTTGATGAAGTCTCTATTCAAAGCTTGTGCCCACTTTAATTTGTTGTCGCTATATAGACATAGGGCTTCCCTGAAGGCTCAGCTGGTGAAGGCTCCGCCTGCAATGCAGGAGACTCTGGTTTGATCCCTGGGTGGGGAAGATCCCCTGGAGAAGGGAAAGGCTGCCCACTCCAGTATCCTGACCTGGAGAATCCCGTGGACTGTATAGTCATGGGGTCACAAAGAGTGGGACATGAGTGAGCAGCGTTCACTTTCCCTTCGTTCAGCCGTAAGTGTCCCGCATACATTTTGGATGCAAGGCCTTTAACAGATGCCTGGTTTGAAAATGCTTTCTCCCCACTTCCGGTGGGTCTGTCCGTTCCCTTAGTAGCGTCCCGCAAAGCAAGGGCTGCAATTGCATTAAGCTCAATCCATCTGTTCCAGGGCCTGGCTTTCGCTTTTGTGTCATGTCTAAGAAATCTTTAGCCCAGAGTCACAAAGATGGTTTTCCCTCTGTTTTCTTCTATATTTTTAGACTTCACATTTAGGTCTATGACAAACTGTGAGTTAACTTTTATATATGAGATGAGATGTAGACCCAGGTTCATTTTTTGGACAGGTGTATAGCCTGTTGCTCCGACCTTGTTTGTTGGAATGACTGTCCTTTCTCCACCAAGCTGCCCGTGTATCTTGGTCAAAAGTCAGCTGTCCGAATGTGCCTCGGCTGCTCTGCTGGCCTGTCTGCTTGTCCTGATGCTGGCGCCCTGCTGGTGTGCCCCGGCTTTCTTCATTTTCAAAGCTGTTTCTATTTCGAGGTCACATGCAATGCATTTCCGCAAGAGTTTCAGAATCAGTTTTGTTAATTTCTGTAAAACTTACAGTGAGTTTGGAACTCTTGCCTAGTTTTTAATTTTCCAGAAGATGCTGTCTAGAATTGATTTTATTTTTTTCCTAAATGTTTGGCAGGATTCAGCAGTAAAGCCACGCGGTCCTGGAGAATGTCTGGGGGGATGTTTTGAACCATAACTCTGATTTTATCAGCAGACAGAGAACTCTGGGTTCTGTATCTTGAGTGGTTGACATCTTTCCAGACACTTCCCATGGTGTCTGAGCTGGAATTTAAAGACTGGTCCCGTATGATCCTTCTCGCATCTGTAGGCTCTGGAATCTTGCAGCCCTGATACTCCCTGTATCCTCTCTTTTGCTCCAGATATTTCTGGGTAAAGGGTTACCAACTGCATTGCTCTTCTTTTAAGAAATCATCTCTTTGTTTCATTATATATGCATTTTTGTTTTTGCGTGTTCCATTTCATTTGGTTTTGCTCTGAGCTTTATCGTTTTCTGGTTTCTGCTCATTTGGGGTTGAGTTTGTTCTTCTCCCGGTTTCTCGTGGTAGAAGCTGAGGCTGCCTGGGCCCTGCTCTTCTCTAGTTGGCATGTTGGTGCTGCCCTTAACAGAACCTCCGCACTTTGATACACTGTGCTTTTTTTCATCAAGTTGAAAATATTTCCTAGTTTTCCGTTTGGATTTCTTCTCTGGCCCTGTGCTATTTGAAGCATGTTATTTAGGTTCCAAATATGTGTGGGTTTTCCAGACCTCTTCTTATTACTGATTTTCCGTTGAACTCTACTGTGGTCAGAGGACACAGTGCATATATCACTTGAATCGTTTACAATGGATTGGGGCTTGTTCTGTGGTTCAGAACCCGGTTCTGTCTCAGTGGATGTTTTGTGCACCCTCGGAAACGCCACGTGCTGTGCTCCCGCTAGAAGGACTGTTCTGCAAGTGGTCCCTGGGTCATCCTGGCTGAAAGGATCGTTCTGGGCTACACCCGATGGCTCAGCTTAAAGAATCCTCTTGCGAAGTGGGAGACGCGGGAAGCATGCGTTCAATCCCTGGGTGGGAAGATCTCCTCAGTGAGGAAATGGCAATCCACTCCAGCATTCTCACCTGGAAAATCCCACGGACAGAGGAGTCTGGCGGGCTACGGTCCACGGGGCCGCAAAGAGCTGGGCATGACTGAGGGCACACACGCATTTATCCTTACTGCTTTCCTACCTGATTTGTCAGCTTCTGAGTCAGCTGTACTAAAATCTCCAGCTCCACTCCTGATTGGTTTCTTTCGCCTTCTTTGTGTCATTCATTATTTTCTCCCTTTTGGCTGCTGGGCTGAAAGTCATATTTAGATACGCTGTACGATCGTATGAACCAGTAGTCGTCTTGAAGTACTTTCTAGATTACAGGATCTGATACAGAGTGTTTTTGTTCTTGTTTTCCAAATATTCTCTAACTGGGGACTTTACTTCTTCTTTGTCAGAGTTTAAAAGCCAGCAACACTGCCAACTGAAACAGTAAAATGCTGAATCCAGTTTCAGCAAAGTCAGAAACACATCAGGGAATCCTTGCCCACTGTATTTCCAAGTCACACTGCAGACCCTTCCGAAGACGGAACATCGGGAACACGAAACCACTGGCATACACATGTGAGTGGACAGAGCGAAAAGTCCCTTCTACAAGAATGTAAAGTGATACCTGGCAATGATCGTACCAGAAGCGACCGAAGGAAGACTGATACTGGACAGTGTAGGCGCAACACGTGTGTCTGTTCCTTCCAGTGAGGAGACAGGACATTTGTCCAGGGCTCAGCAGCGGCTGCCTGGGCGCTGAGGCGAGCAGGGCTGGCTTTTCTTCGCTGTTCTCTTGCGCGCATCTCAGAGGCTCACAAGGAGCATCTGCTACATTTTTAATCAGAAAAAAAAGAAGGAAACTCTTGAAGTTTGGGAGTGGACAGCTTTCGGTCATGCAGAGGTGGGCAGCGGTGAGATGACCTTTGGGCGAAGGGGTCCTGGTGGAAAAGCCTGGCCGTGGTGCAGACAGGATCCCGCCCAGGGGGTAGAGCGGGCAGATGCGCCAGGGCCAGGCTCTCGCAAGACACCGGGGCACCTGGATGACAGCCCGAGGGGCCAGGGGTCCCGGGCGCTGAGTGGGCCTCAGGCAGGTACCCTGATAAGCTGCTCACTGGCTGCCCAGGGCGGACCGCAGAGGGGCAGCAGTGAGGAAGAGAATGCCAGCCCACCTGGTGAGGCCCTGGGGCGGAGAGGAGGGGCCAGGCGTGAGTAGATCAGAAGAGGACAACGAGAAGGCTCTGGCCCAGGAGGTGAGGACAGGCCCGCAGGGCCCATCCGGAACCCCCATGCCTACTGCAGGGGTCACAGACCCATCTGGACCCCCACACCTACAGGAGGGGTCACAGGCCCATCCGGAACCCCATGCCTACTGCAGGGTCACAGGCCCATTGGACCCCCACGCCTACTGGAGGGGTCACAGGTCCCGGCCTGCAAGACCTTGTGGGACCACTTCCCCATGATCCTGGGGCTGCGTGAGTGAAGTGTGGTGTCTGGAGCCAGGGGAATGCCACACCCTCAGACCAGGCCAGGCAGGTGGACGCCAAGAGGGCACCTGAGCCCACTCAGTCCTGAACACGGCAGCCTAGACCCAGGTGAGACCAAGGCGGCACAGGGCCGGGTGCTGTGGAAGCAGCGCCTTGTTCTCACAGCCGTGCTGGTTCCCAGGCCACCAGCTTCAGGGTAACCGGGGGCTTGTTACCAACACGCACCGCTGGCCTGCCCGTAGCTCTGTGACTCGGTATCTGAGGCATGGGTCTCCAAGTCTGTGTCAAAAGCAGAATTCCAGGGATCCACAGGGAAGTCCCAACCTGGAGCATCCCCTCCCAGCCTCCGCCGACAGGGACGGGACGCCCCGCCTCTCCCATCAGGAGCAGCTCTGTCCGTCACCAAGGGGAAGACTTCCGTGTCTGGCAAGAGGAGTGACAGCGTCTCTCTGCAAGTTCTGGAACAGAGCAAACGTCCTGCGGGCCCCCGGAGCTCACGTGGCTCCGGGGACGCATCCTCCCAGTGGAGAGGGCAAGCAGGCGGTCCTGGCCTGACCCACGGGCTGCCTGGACTGCCCACCTGAGCAGCCCCGGTGTGGACCATGCAGCCCCTGGGAGGGAAGAGGCCGCACCCGAAACCGTATGAGGTGGGAACTGGCAGCTGAGGCTCCACGTGGAAATGAGGAACCAAGAGCCAAAGGGCGGACATGGACAAAGCGCCTCAAAGCCTGGGAAAATGCTCGCGCCGGGCGGCAGCCGGGAGAGCAGCCGTCTGCCGCGGCTGTCTTCCTAGTGTGTGAGTGGTGCGCAAGCTCAGACGCACTCTTACAGGGCCCCCGACACAGGCTGTCTGGGAAACCCCACACCTATACACCAGCCGCACACAGGTCCTGCTGTGGTTCACAGGGCCACCCCTCCAGAGCAGTGCCCCTTAACCAGAGTCCAGAGGAGCCCCCAATCCAAAACGTCCACAGTTGCCACCTCAGCCCACAGCCCCACGAGCAGGCGAGCATCAGAGAGGCCTCTGTGAGCAGAGGAGACTCTGCCACGAGCGCAGCAGATGATCTTCCAGGAGGGACAGGGTGGGATCAGCACATGCGAGGTGCTCAAAGCCGTGACGTCACACACGAGGAAGATACAGAGACCCTCACACGAGGACACACGGGAGAGAAAGAACAGGTGGAAACTGAGACACGGGTGAGGAGCCGGGAGACCAGACAGCGGTCACCGGGCACAGACAGGCCGCAGCAGAGACGGCGAGGAGCGCTGCCCGGGAGGGTCGAGCAGACGCTTCCAGGAGAGACCAGGGCAGTCAGGGCAGGCGGCAATCTGTGACCCGGCAGGGCCGATCTTCCCCTCGATGAAAGACGCAAACCCTCAGAGTCAGGGGTCACGGCACCTCATCGTGAAACTACGGAACACCAAAGTCAAAGAGAAGGGGTTCAAGGTCATCAGAAGAGAGCATGGTTCGCCTACAGAAGATGGTCAGCTCAAGAGGGCACACCAGCTGGGAGCTGGCGGTGGACTTCCAGCCTGTGCAGAGAAAATGCAGATCTCTCATATCCCACAGCAGAGAAGACTATGACAAAGAGATATGTATGTATGTTTAACTGACTCACCTTGTTGTATGCCTGGTACACTGTACATAAACTATACTTCAATTTAAAATTTTTTTAAAAAATTAAACAAAATACAGATCTCAACCTGTATTGTTCTAGCAAGCTGGACTACGGTTCAAGAGCAAAAGTAAAATACAGAAATCTCAGATAAGCAGAAACCGAGTGGGCCATCGATAGACGGTCCTGGAAGAGAGCACTGGCTTCAGGAAGAAGGAAATTAAACCCCAACTGAGACATAGAAAACTGGCCAGTCTGTCAGCAAATACGAGCCTCCACTGTCAACAAAGAGCTGCTAATGCCAAGGACAGTCTACAAAGTCAAAACGCAAACCGGCGCAGCAGGCCACAAAGCAGGAGGGTGCTGGCGTGAGAACCCGTCCAGCCTGCCGCTCGCTACTCAGGGAGGTGGAGGTGCAGGAGGCGGGCAGCCAGGCCGTGGTCAGTCCCGGGCGGGGCTCACATGGCCTCCACGCACGGGAAGACCAGAGGCTGGACTCAGTGAGGGGGCAACGGCGTGAGCATGAGCCGAAACCCTCGGAGCAGGCAAGGCCTCTGTGCGTCACTGCGGTCCTTCCACGGAGCGGCCACGTGGGCTCCCGCCCTTCATTCTCTGAAATTCTGTCTGAAGTCTGCGATGGGAGCAGGTGGTTCTGTTCACCCAGAGACCTCACGCTGCCCCCAACTCCACCGATGCCCGGGGAACCCCTGAGGCTTCAGGTCCCCCCTCCAGCTGGTTTCTGCTCCTCTCCCCCTCCCCACACCGTGACACTGCCAGCTCCCAGCTGACCTGCCACCAAGCCCTGCCCGTGGGTCCTGACCAAGCCCTGCCCACCGCTCCACGGGCGCCACCCCAGGAAATCCCACAGGGCACGGGGCTGAGCAGCTGCTGCTGCTCCACAGCCTCCTGCCGTGCGGCCCGCCCAGCACCTGCTGGCTCCAGTCATGACTCAGGCCCGCGGCCACCAGCCTGGTCAAGGTCACAGATGGGAAGAGCCCTCACACGTGTGGGAGCCCCGCAGGAAGGAGGCGGGGGAACCGTGGGAAGCCGCGTCCAGGTCACCGTGGAGAGGACCAGCCAGCGCCTGAACACCTCTGTCCAAGATGGTCCTGCTGCTTGCCAGGCCCTTCCTTGGCCCTGCAGACAGGGCCACTGCCCAGGGATTAGGGCAGACTCAACAGGGCTCTGGGACCCACAGACAGGCCGTGCCCAGGACCCGGGGTCCCAGAGCCACAGGACAGGAGCCCAAGCAGCCCCAGCCAGAGGCAGAGAGCCCTGCTGCGGCAGGGAGAGGCGCGCGGGGGGGTGCTCTGTGGGCAGCGCGGGGGGCAGGTAACACCCTGGGCAGGCAGGTGCATGGGCAGGGCTGGGGGGTGCGTGCTGCGGGCGGGCGCTGTGTGTGGACCAGAGAGGTTCAAGTCAGGGTCCAGCGTGGAAGTGGGGGGCAGCCTAGTGGGTGGTGCCCAGTGTTGGGAGTGGGGCTGTGGGCCTGTCCTGTGACAGCGTCTACCCCGCAGGCGCACCCCTGCTCCCAACCCAGGGCTCCCCAGAGCCGCCGGGCGGGTGCGTCAGGGACCCCTTGGGAGGGGGCATTCTGTGTCCCCGGGGCCCAGCTGACAGCTCAGGCTCTAGAAATCCGGTGGCTCTGGGCTGCGCACACTTATCTCGTCGGTGGGGAAGGAGAATGCCCCGCTTGCGAGGCTGTTCCACAGAAGGCGCCCCCTCCCCGCCCTGGCCCCTCATTAACATTCCGCAGGCGGCACGGAGGACCCCACCACGCCGCGCGGGCTGAATGGGCGCCGCGTTTCGGGGGCTCTGTGTTCAGCCAACAGTGAGCGTGGCTCCGCCCTATGCCGACCTGAGCATCAGCATTCGCAGAAAGCCCCCATCTGCATGGCAACAACGGTCCTGCCCCAAATCCAGAGGGCAGGCACAATCGTCCTTTGTGCCCACGGCAGTGGGCAGGCGGGTGGCGCATCCCAGGGGTCCGACGGTATGTGAGGAGACCCCGGGCACCCAGGCAGGGTCTTGCACACCCAGCTTCCCAAAGAGGACGTCCACAGACAGCCTCAGGAGCACCGAGGGGCCATGGCTCCTCCCAGAGCACCCCCCACCCTCCACAGGTTGTGCCCAGACACGGAGGATGCGTCACGGGTTAGCCATCCACAAACCCGGTGGGTGGGGCGCCAGGCACCCACCAGCACCACACGGGCTCGGCCCCGGCGGCCACGCTTGAGACAGCGGCACCGGCCTCAGCCCCTAACACACTGGCGTGTCCAGGTGCTGGCCAGAGCCCTGGGGACTCCGGGAAGGGGGAGAGGCGGACACGGAGGAGACAGACAGCTGGGGCGCAGAGCTGAGCCGGGGCCAGCCGTGGCGCACAGGCTGCCTTAGGACCCTCAGCCCCACTCCCCGAGGGACAGAGGTCCATGTAAACCATCGGCCCTTCCTTTCTGCCAGGCCTGGGCACCGGGCGTATAGCACGGCCGAGGCAGGGCCTGGCTCCCAGAAACCCAGAGCCCAGGGCAGAACAGGGCCGGCCTTCCTCGAGTGACAGGGGCCTGTTCTGATGGAACAGGCGCGGCAGCACCAGCTGGCCCCAGGACGAGAGCGACTGGCCGGGACGCGAAGCCGCCCCGAGCCCCCAGGCCCCGCAGCCCTGCTCAGAGCTGAGGGAGGGCCTGCCCCCACCCCTACCGCGAGCAGGCTCCTCACCAGCGCTGTCGTAGCTGTCTACCGAGAAGGGCTCGGGCCTGCGGGCCTCCGACACGGGGTCGCAGGTGATGTGGGGGACCGCCAGCGCCTTCTCGCCTGGGCTCACACCATTGTCCTTGTCAAGTTTGAACTTTTTCTTCTTTACCTAGAAAACCAGGCGACAGGAAGTGGTCAGGTCCCGGGCGTCCCCTGCCGGGGCCCTCTGCTGACCCCCAACCACTGGTGGCAACACCCACGGGCACCTGCCAGGGCCGGGCTCCGGGACACTCACACACTGGCAGGGGTGCTGCCAGCGGCCCCCTGGGAGCGCACAGCCTTGGGGGCAGGCGGACAGGAACGCCCCCGGGCAGGGGACAATGCGGGCTGTGGCCGGCGGGGCTGAGAGCGTGGGGCAGCGGGGTGCACAGGCTGAGGGCCAGCGGATGCACCTCTGAGGTGGTGACTGGGAGGAAGTGAGTGAGTTGGCCACGCTGGGGTCTGGGAGAAGTGCCGGCAGAGGAAACGGCGGGTGCAGAGGCTTCGCAGGCAGCCAGCGCCTGGGAGACCGCGTCTCTCCAGGGCAGTGCGGGTGTGGGCCAGAGGGAGGCCGCTGCTGGGCCGGTCACCCTGCGCTCTCGGGACTCACGCCCGAGCCTACCTCAGCTCCCTTATACCGAGACCCCCAAGGCCCTCTTCTCTGAGCCAGCAGCCACGGCCACCCTGCCGCTCACCTGCCTGGCAGACAGCCCAACACCCAGGCCCTGTGGAGAGCACCCCGCCGGCAGGACTGGCCAGGACGCAGCCGGCCTCTCCCCGTGGTGCTTCCTCTGGACCTGCCCAGCACTGGCCTTAGTGAGGCCAGTCCCGAGGCCAGACCTGGGCCACCTGGATGGTGGGAGCCCAGCGCGGTGCCCCCTGCCAGTGCCCACGATGACGCGGCTGCACTGGATTGAAGGGTCAGGGGCAAATCCTGACCGTGACGTGGCCTCCCCCCAACTGCAACCCAGCGGTTACCATGGTGGACTTCTTGGGCTTGGGGCTGGGGGACAGCAGGGCGTGGTTCCGGGGCGGCTTCCGGACGTAGATCTTCCAGGTGGAGGAATCCGGGTTCTCTGCTGCGTAGCACCGCCAGGCTGTCTGAAACCAGCGGGTGCGGCTGCCGTTATCCACAGGCCCACGCAGGCTGCAGCCACACTGCGTGTTGGGCCCCCCTGCTGGCTGGGCCTCGGGGTCCACCCCCACCTGCCCAGGCGGTGCTCACGCTCAGACAGCACAAAGCCTGTGGCCCCCAGTCCCTCTGTGTCCACCCCCAGGGACGCCGTGGTGGGGCGCTCACAGGGAGCGCCACGGGGCAGGGCCTCGGGCCGGCAGAGGCAGGACTGAGTGTCCAGGAGGCAGCGCCACACCCCCAGGAACCCCCAGTTTCTGGGAACCTCCAGACGGCGTGTGGGTGAAGGTCTCAGGCCTAGAGAGACCCCTGGCAGCTGCCATGCGGCGTGACCTGGAGGAAGGGGGGTGTTGAGGATGAGGAGGGCGGCCAGGAGCTCATAGGAGGGCGCACCCTGATGGCCTCGGCGCTGCTGGCTGTGGGAGCCAGGGAGAGGCGGTAGGGACACGCTCCTGGGCAGTGACGCCCCTGCCACCGGAGCCGGGTGCCATGTCCGGGCCCCCCAGGCAGGGTGGGCTTCCAGCTGCCCCTCGTCCCCCCTCCAGGCCTCTCCCACCCACCCCGCCGGGAGTCCACTGCCCCGCCCCACAGGCAGGCCATTTGCTGCCTGATTTACGGTCTCCCTGAGAGAGGCTGTGGGGCCAGAAAACCAGCTGTGGCGCCCGAGCCCCCGGCCCGAGGGCCGCTGCCTCCACTTCCTTCCTGTCCAGGGTTAGCGTCCGGCCCCAGACGAAGCTTCCAGACAGGCTCCAGAGGGACAGGGCAGAGGCCCCCGCTGAGCTGAGCTGAGCTACTGCCCCAGGGGCCCTTCAGCTCTGGGGGCCCAGGCCGCCCCGGTGGGCACAGGGGCCCGCGTCCAGGCTGACATGAGACGATGGCCCTGCCCCCGGCCCCTGCCCGGCCTCTGCCCGGCCCCACCGCCCACAGCCCCGGCCCACTCCTGCTGCTCCCAGGCTCTGGGTGGACCCTCGAGACCAGTCTGCCAGTGGCCCCTGTGCCCAGCCTTCACTGGCACTGAGAGGCCTGTCCTGTGCTCCAGGCTGTTCTTGGTGCCCACGTCGGGGGCTCAGGGCCACCTGCCTCTGGGACCTGCCTCTCCCCACTCCTGTGGGGCTTGGAGTCTCATCACAGAAGCCTGAGGTTGGGAGGACAAGGGGCCTCGGGGCAGTTGCAGCCTCCACCCCACCCCAAAGGCCCGGCGCTCTGAGCCCCGGCCCCGTAGGGATGCGGGCCTCTGGGAGGTAAAGGTAGGTCCAGAAAGTGGCCTGCGCTCTTGGGTTAGCCGGGAGGACCGAGCCCCATGGGTGCTGCACAGGCAGGCCCTGACCCCCTGGGGGACGGCCACCTACCGACTCCTGCCTCCCTCCCAGACCTGCCCCCACGCAGACGAGGCTGAGGACAGACACTCGGGGGCACTGCAGCCGGAGGCCACAGGTCCAGAGGAGCGGGCACAGCAGGAGCGGCCAGGCGCCTCCCCGTCCCCGAGCCTGGCCCACAGGACAGGGGGAGCTGAGCCCCCCAGCACCGTGCCTCCCACCAGCCGGCTGGCGTCAGCCCACAGCTCCCGGGACAGGGGTTACACTGGGCAGGCGAGTCCGTGCCGAGGCCCGCCGCCCTTCCACCCTGCAGAGGGTCCATGGGAGAGGGCCCAGCTGCACTGGGGGCCGAGGGCCAAGCCCGGTTCCCCGAGCAGACCCGTGCGTGCTCCCCGGCCCTTGGCCTGCCCGGTGGGCCGGGGGCCGGGCGCGCTGCGGGGCGCGGGCGGGCCGTCACCTGGATGAGCGAGGCTGCCGCTGGGATCTGCCGGTTGAAGTGCTTCTGCCTCTGCTTCTGCTGGACCTTCAGGGCGAAGCCGGAGCCGAGAATCCCCTGGAAGCGCAGAAGGCAGGCTCACGCCCTGCAGACGCAGGAGCGGCAGGCAGGCAGGCTGGGTGCCCTGGGCCCGGCTCCGCGCCGCGTGTCCCGCAGACCAGGTCGGTGCCCCCAGAGAGCCCGCGCCTGGCGAGCAAGCTGGGGGTCTGAGTGGGCCACCTCTGGGTGTCTCTCTCAGGGTGGCCCCCACCCCAGCCAGCCCCCAGAGCCCAAAGGAAGCTGAGGGGCCGTGGAGACACCCCGCCAACCCACAGCACACCTACCGCCGGGAGCGCGAAGAAGGAGATGGCGAAGACGGAGAAGCAGGAGGCGATGGTCTTCCCCACCCACGTCTGCGGCACCTTGTCCCCGTAGCCGATGGTGGTGACTGTGACCTGCGGGCAGGAGGACAGCAGGCGGCGGTCGGCCCCAGAACCTCAGGGCGGGCATCCGTCCAGCCGGAAGACCCTCCACCTGAGACCTGCTGTGTGCAAACAGAGGCCAGGGAGAGACCCCTGCACCGATGGGCTGGGCAGCTCAGAGGCCAGAGCCTCAGCCCACAGGGTCTGGAGCCCAAACCTAACTGCTGCAAAAGAAGCAATCCACGGCGTGTGCACGGCAGCTCGGCCTCCCTGCACCACCCCCGCCCCGTGCCGAGGAGGCCTGCAACCAGGAGGCCAGGAGCCCCCAACCCTGAGGCCCACCCTCCACAGAGAGCCTGGCCACAGATGGCACACTGCTTCCAGACGCCAGCCCGGGCAGCAGATGCTTCACGCGCCCTTTTTCCTGGGAGAAGCAGATAAGCCGTCTTCTCCATGGGGTTGGGGGGCTGTCCATCCAAGGCAGGTGCCAGGACAGTGGGGTGGGGGCCGCTGCTCCTCACACCCCCATCCCGCTGCAGGCATCTGAGGCTGGCTCCCGGGGCCTCGGACTCACCCTGGCTGTGCCTGCTGGCGCCAGAGCCTGGGCCGTGGGCTGCCTTCTCGGCCTTTGAGGCAGCTCTGAGCCTGGCAAGGAGACCCACGATGCCCAGAGTCCCAGCTTGTCCCGTCAGCACACACACCCAGCCCTGTGACGGGTGGCTGGCCCATCCCTAAGTCAGGGCCCCCAAGCCAGGCCGCTCTGTGAGCTCTGCAGAAGGGTCCACACATGTCCAAGCAGACAGAGACCAGCATAGTCGTCCACATGGAGACGGGTACACGCGATGGCTCGGAAGCCCAGGGCAGAGGTGAGAGGCCCCGGGAAGCAAGAGTGACTGAGAGTCTGGGCTCGGGGGTTGGGTGAGGACCGTGGTGTGAGAGGCCAGGTGTCCCCCACCCCCTGGTGCAGGGCACGCTCTGGGCTCCTCAGACCCCGTCACAGACCTCCTTTGTCAAGTTAACGACATCCTTCCAGCTCTTGGAGGAAACGGCCCATCCCTGCAGAGCTGTTTGTTTTTCCTGAATTCACAGACACAAGCAGCTCAGGAATGGG
The DNA here is from genome assembly GCA_006408675.1 of Madoqua kirkii. NCBI lineage: Eukaryota > Metazoa > Chordata > Mammalia > Artiodactyla > Bovidae > Madoqua > Madoqua kirkii. Next base: position 29,747 of record SJYC01101434.1, read on the forward strand.
CTGTTTACGGCCTGTGTGCTCGCCCCCAACGGCAGGCGATCTGGAATGCCGAGCTGCACGTCCCCCCAGCACAGACCCGGGGAGGCGCCTTGGCCAGGGTCTCTCCTCTGGGACTGGAGACTCCAGAGGGCTGCCCGTCCCCCCAAAACACTGCACGGTGTCACTCCATTTCCTCTTTTCTAAAGCCGCCTCCTGGACGCCAGCGGGCTGTGGGGGAAGCAGGAGGCCCAGCCCAGGAGCCCGGCTTCAGTGGGGATGTGGTCAGCCTGCCGCCACCCACAAGCCATGGCCATTTGTCCAGGGCGGGAAGGGGCGGCCAGGAGTGGGGCAAGGACAGAAGTGGGCCCGTGGTGCTCGTGCCGGGGGGTGCAGCATGGTCCGGCCAATGGGCAGCCACGCCATGAGCTCCGGACCATCTGACGGGGTCTCACCACTGCTGGATGAGCGGGCTGGCACCAAATGAGGGGTGTATGTCCCGGCTCCTCGCTGTGATGCCAGGGTGGGGGACAGCAGAGGAAAAACCCAAGGCTAGAGGCTGCTGTGCTGGGGGGTCCAGGCCTCGCCCAGCCTCAGGGAGGAGGCTGGAAAGATGGAACCAGGGAGAGTGCGGCCCTCAGGGAGGAGAGGTGCAGAGAGAGAGGGGCCGGGGGAACGGCAGGACCATCTCAGAGCTGCAAAAGGTGGGCGCAGTGGACCCCGGGGCCCAGTACCAGTCACTGTGGGGCTGCCCCCAGAGACCCTGACCCGGCTTGGCGGGATGGCGGCCAGCATGTGAGGAGAGCCCACCCAGCCAGGCTTGCAAACTCAGAGTAAAAACAAAAGCAGACGCATAGCCCCAAACAAGCCTGCTTCCCTTCCGATGGAAATCATAAGTAAACGCACCAAAACCTACGCCGGCCCAGGGCTCCTCATCACGCGAGCACCCCTTCTCCCTCCCGGAAATAGTGGGGCAAGGACAGAAGTGGGCCCGTGGTGCTCGTGCCGGGGGGTGCAGCATGGTCCGGCCAATGGGCAGCCACGCCATGAGCTCCGGACCATCTGACGGGGTCTCACCACTGCTGGATGAGCGGGCTGGCACCAAATGAGGGGTGTATGTCCCTGGCTCCTCGCTGTGATGCCAGGGTGGGGGACAGCAGAGGAAAAACCCAAGGCTAGAGGCTGCTGTGCTGGGGGGTCCAGGCCTCGCCCAGCCTCAGGGAGGAGGCTGGAAAGATGGAACCAGGGAGAGTGCGGCCCTCAGGGAGGAGAGGTGCAGAGAGAGAGGGGCCGGGGGAACGGCAGGACCATCTCAGAGCTGCAAAAGGTGGGCGCAGTGGACCCCGGGGCCCAGTACCAGTCACTGTGGGGCTGCCCCCAGAGACCCTGACCCGGCTTGGCGGGATGGCGGCCAGCATGTGAGGAGAGCCCACCCAGCCAGGCTTGCAAACTCAGAGTAAAAACAAAAGCAGACGCATAGCCCCAAACAAGCCTGCTTCCCTTCCGATGGAAATCATAAGTAAACGCACCAAAACCTACGCCGGCCCAGGGCTCCTCATCACGCGAGCACCCCTTCTCCCTCCCGGAAACCAGCCTGTGATCACCACGGCCGAGGAGGCACAGGCGTCGGGGCACCGTGGGGCCAGCACCACAGAGGTGGGGGAGGGCCTCTCTCCCACCTTTAGGGGCACAAGAGAGCCCCACACAGCCCCTGGCAGGATGCCGTGGACCCTTGGGCCCTGCCCAGGCCACATCCACCCCTCAGCAAGGTCAGGCCCACAGACTCTGCCCCGGGCACCCGGCGCAGACATCTCCTCCTCAGCGGCCCTTCCTGCCTCCCGGGGATCACGGCGCGAGGACCACAGCTGACCATGACCAACCACAGCCGTCAGCAACCAAGTCTCCAAGCGTGTGCGGCCCGGACGGCTGACCCCCGCAGGCCCCAGTGCCCCACATACACAGGGCCCCGGGGATGTGCCGGCGGGAGAACCAGGGGGGTCAAGAGGCCCTGTCACCCAAGGGACGTCTGAGCAGTGGGAAGAAGGGCCTCCTTCCTGGGATCGTGGCCTCTCAGGGAGCCAGCCCACAGAGGCAGATTTGCTGCTGCCTCATTTTATAGATGAGGAAACCGAGGCGGTCACAGCTCTGCCCTGGCCCCAGGGCTGGCTGCCTGGTGTGCTCGGGGCCACCCGCACCTGCTGCCAGCCTTGAGGGGTCAGGAAGGGCCCACACGCTTAGGGGCATAAACACACACGCACACATGATGTGTGGTCCACGGGGAGTGGGACCCTCAGGGCCAGCAGGGCTGAGGGGCGTGGTGGATCTCGGCGGCCACGGACACTCGAGTGTGAACCAGCTGGGGGTAGTCACTGCCCGGCATCCGGCTTGCGGGGCTGCCAGGAGAACCTTGAGCAGTAACAGCCCCTGATATGCACAACCAGCCTTTGCTGAGCCCTCACTGGGCACCAGGGGCTCGAACGGTAAAAATCTGCCTGCGATGCAGGAGACCCGGGTTTGATCCCTGGGTTGGGAAGATCCCCTTGAGAAGGAAATGGCAAGCCTCTCCAGTATTCTCACCTGGAGAAATCCAAGGACAGAGGAGCCTGCTGGGCTACAGTTCACAGGGTCACAAAGAGTCAAGCACGATTGAGTGACTAAACCATACCCCAGACACCACAGGCTCTCCGAGCTCTCGCTGACAGCCCTCCAGCCGCTCTCGAGGTGGGCACCCACCTCACACCCAGCGAGGCCCAGGGTCACTCGGCAGGTCAGCGTGGCTCCACCCCAGTTCCTGGCTGGGTCACCCCACTGCTTCCTGTTTGCGTGTCTTCCTGATGCTGACCATGTTTCTTTCACTCAAGCTGAACCCGGAAAGTTCTTTCTCCAGATGACAAGAGCTGAACCCCACCCCAGAGGAAACCAGGCCTGAACACCACCCTCACTGGGCCTGCTGAGTCCACGTAAGAAACCATCCCGGACAGTAAGGACAGACAGATGGACCTGCCCTGTGGACCCCTACTCATCCTGCAAAACCCAGCCGTGAAGACTCCTCTGGCTGAGCTCTCAGCGCCCACGGTCCCAGCCCCATACATGACCGACAGCAGGAAGGACTCAGAGCTGGTGGGGCCCGGGGCCCGGTGGGCCCTCCCATCAAGCTGCAGCGCACCCCCGCCTTTGCACGGAGTCCAGGCAGCGGAGGAGCCCTGGACGCTGCGGGGTGGGCACGGCCCACTGCTTCCTGGGCCCAGTTGCCCCAGCTCCAGATGACGGCCTGACACGGGCCCCGACCCTGGGCGGTACCGACAGACCATGCCTGTGCACATCTGGGGGGCCCTGTCCTCACCCAGCCCCCCACGCGGCCCCCAGACCCGTTGGCCTCACTCTGCCAGGACACAGTCCGGCCTGGGAAGTAGAACCTTCTGGAGCCAAGGAACCGGAGTCAGACTCAGTTTTAAACGGCGGTGGAACGCAGGGCAGCTTCCACCCTTTCCACTCCCAATTCTAAATTTAGATGCAGGGGTAAACAGAGCCTGGCAACCTCCGGATCTGAGAGACCCCCGGGCGCCGAACAGAGAGGCCCGTGTTTGCAAGAGCTGCTTTTCCCTCCACTCAAACTTTAATACAAACAAACGCATTCTGTTCCAAGGGCAGAGAAGAAAGTCTTAAATCCTCCCCGACACCTCAGCAGCCAGGCGTGGGGCGCCACACTGGGAGGGGGTGGGGAGCTCTCACCCCCGTGTCGGGCGCCCCACCCAGGGCGGGGGGAGTGCAGGCGACCCCGGCCTGGAAACCGAGGCTCAGTGAGCAGAGGGACCGACTGGTGAGCCCACCTGGGACAGTGCTGTCCGCGGCAGAGGAGCGTCCCCCAGCGTCCGTGTGCCCCTGGGCCCTCGGAACACAGGCCTGTTCGGAAAGAGGGTCTTTGTCGACGCGCCTGGGTTAACGACTTCGGAGGAGACGGTCCTGAGCTCCTGAGTGGGCCCTGCACTCGCCGACTGGCGTCCCCACAGGAGACAGAAGGTGCGGCCACAGGCCCCGGAGTACCTGGGCCTCTGAGGCTGGAAGAGGCAGGAAGGACCCTCCCATGGAGCTTCAGGAGGCAGCCAGCCTCGATCTCAACTTCCGGTCTCCAGAGGCACGAGCGAGCACAGTTCTGGTGGTCCACCCGGCTGTGGGCGCCCCGTGCGCCCCAGACAGAACCGACCGCTCCCCAGGCGCATCCACTCCTCCGGCCAAGCCTGGTGTGGAGGGTGCCAGGGCCACCCCTGGGGCACCTTCAGCCTGCCCAGGGGGTCCACACGTGGTGTGGTCCCGGCAGGCTTCCTGCAGCCCACCCGTACCCCCAGCTCTGCAGAGGAAGCACAGGGCAGGGCCCGTCCCGCGGTCCAGACACCCACCCGCAGGGTCTGTCTCCCGCGTCCAGCCAGAGCAGCTGGTCTGGCGCGATGCTGCATGCCCCTGGGGGGTAGCCTGCCTGTGGCAGCCTTGCCACGTGTGCCAGGTCCCCAGGAGCAGCACAGCCTGCAGGCAGGCCCTGGGCCGTCCACCCCTGGTGGGGAGCCTCCGGGTCCAGGCTGGGCTCACTGCCCTGGCGGCCCACAGCAATGCCACGCAGCGGAGGGCCCCTGGCCCTGAAGCCCCCTGCGGGCGGTCCCGCTTGCATGGCCTGGTTGCTCGTCCAGGACCTGCCAGGGGCACAGCCCAAACTCCGCCCGCCTGAACAGCTGCAGGGGAGCTACCGCTGCAAACGGGGGTCGTCTGCCCAGAGCCGGGCGGCGGGGGTGCTGAGCCCGCAGGAACAATGGCCAGGCCGGGGCCGCAGCTGACGGCGAGGCCGGGGCACCGGTGCCAAGCTGGGCACAAAGGGGCCGTTTTCCCGGCTGGCGGGCGGATGTTTGCACAGGTGTGCGTCGACAGCAGGAAGGACTCAGAGCTGGTGGTGGCCCGGGGCCCGGTGGGCCCTCCCATCAAGCTGCAGCGCACCCCCGCCTTTGCACGGAGTCCAGGCAGCGGAGGAGCCCTGGACGCTGCGGGGTGGGCACGGCCCACTGCTTCCTGGGCCCAGTTGCCCCAGCTCCAGATGACGGCCTGACACGGGCCCCGACCCTGGGCGGTACCGACAGACCATGCCTGTGCACATCTGGGGGGCCCTGTCCTCACCCAGCCCCCCACGCGGCCCCCAGACCCGTTGGCCTCACTCTGCCAGGACACAGTCCGGCCTGGGAAGTAGAACCTTCTGGAGCCAAGGAACCGGAGTCAGACTCAGTTTTAAACGGCGGTGGAACGCAGGGCAGCTTCCACCCTTTCCACTCCCAATTCTAAATTTAGATGCAGGGGTAAACAGAGCCTGGCAACCTCCGGATCTGAGAGACCCCCGGGCGCCGAACAGAGAGGCCCGTGTTTGCAAGAGCTGCTTTTCCCTCCACTCAAACTTTAATACAAACAAACGCATTCTGTTCCAAGGGCAGAGAAGAAAGTCTTAAATCCTCCCCGACACCTCAGCAGCCAGGCGTGGGGCGCCACACTGGGAGGGGGTGGGGAGCTCTCACCCCCGTGTCGGGCGCCCCACCCAGGGCGGGGGGAGTGCAGGCGACCCCGGCCTGGAAACCGAGGCTCAGTGAGCAGAGGGACCGACTGGTGAGCCCACCTGGGACAGTGCTGTCCGCGGCAGAGGAGCGTCCCCCAGCGTCCGTGTGCCCCTGGGCCCTCGGAACACAGGCCTGTTCGGAAAGAGGGTCTTTGTCGACGCGCCTGGGTTAACGACCTTCGGAGGAGACGGTCCTGAGCTCCTGAGTGGGCCCTGCACTCGCCGACTGGCGTCCCCACAGGAGACAGAAGGTGCGGCCACAGGCCCCGGAGTACCTGGGCCTCTGAGGCTGGAAGAGGCAGGAAGGACCCTCCCATGGAGCTTCAGGAGGCAGCCAGCCTCGATCTCAACTTCCGGTCTCCAGAGGCACGAGCGAGCACAGTTCTGGTGGTCCACCCGGCTGTGGGCGCCCCGTGCGCCCCAGACAGAACCGACCGCTCCCCAGGCGCATCCACTCCTCCGGCCAAGCCTGGTGTGGAGGGTGCCAGGGCCACCCCTGGGGCACCTTCAGCCTGCCCAGGGGGTCCACACGTGGTGTGGTCCCGGCAGGCTTCCTGCAGCCCACCCGTACCCCCAGCTCTGCAGAGGAAGCACAGGGCAGGGCCCGTCCCGCGGTCCAGACACCCACCCGCAGGGTCTGTCTCCCGCGTCCAGCCAGAGCAGCTGGTCTGGCGCGATGCTGCATGCCCCTGGGGGGTAGCCTGCCTGTGGCAGCCTTGCCACGTGTGCCAGGTCCCCAGGAGCAGCACAGCCTGCAGGCAGGCCCTGGGCCGTCCACCCCTGGTGGGGAGCCTCCGGGTCCAGGCTGGGCTCACTGCCCTGGCGGCCCACAGCAATGCCACGCAGCGGAGGGCCCCTGGCCCTGAAGCCCCCTGCGGGCGGTCCCGCTTGCATGGCCTGGTTGCTCGTCCAGGACCTGCCAGGGGCACAGCCCAAACTCCGCCCGCCTGAACAGCTGCAGGGGAGCTACCGCTGCAAACGGGGGTCGTCTGCCCAGAGCCGGGCGGCGGGGGTGCTGAGCCCGCAGGAACAATGGCCAGGCCGGGGCCGCAGCTGACGGCGAGGCCGGGGCACCGGTGCCAAGCTGGGCACAAAGGGGCCGTTTTCCCGGCTGGCGGGCGGATGTTTGCACAGGTGTGCGCGCGGGAGCAGCGCTCGCAGGGGCCAGGCTGGGGGCAGCTCCGAGGGAGAGGCCAGGAAGGCGGGCAGGCGGGGGGGCCGGGGCCAGGCACTGCTCACCAGCCGAGCCCCCCACCCTGCACCCACATGCCTCCCACTGCACCGTCTGGCCCTGGGGATCCTCACGGCCCCGGGTGCCATGTCCCTCCACGGGCCCTGCCTATTACCTGAAAGTGACCCCTCCCCTGCTGGAGCAGGGGTACGAAGTGCCCTCCCTCCAAACCTGCTGGGGGGACAGCCACACCCCGGCCCACAGGCAGCATCAGAGCAGGTCAGCATGTCCTCACCTTCCCGGGGCAGCCTGGCATGTTGGAAGCTTCCAGAAAAAGAATGCTGACTTGGCCAGCATGAGGAGCCCCAGCCTTGGCCTCTCGGGGGTAAGGATGGAGACGCGAGCAGCTTCCTGCCCCACCTGGAGCAGCAGGGATAGGCCGCCCCCCAGAGGGTGGGGGCCCCGGGCAGAGGCCGACTCCCCACCCGCCACCATTTGGAAGGAAATGGGTCGAGGTGGACACAGCCAGGGCCCAGTTCAGCCTGGGCCTGTGGTTCCATGGAGCTGGCACTGCCCCTAGGCCTCAGCCCCACCTCGTGGGTGCAGCCTGCGACCCCCTCCTCTTCCGGGCTGAGCGGGCCTGGACGTCAGCCACCCACCCCTGACTCAAAGGGGCTCCATCAGCCACCCTTGACCTCCGGCATCTTGTACCCGGGGCTGGCATCACGTGCTCTCCGGCTTGGGCTGCTCTGGACGCTCCCAGGCACTGGGTCCAGTGCACCCTGCAGAGGAGGGAGGGGGCCCAGGCCCGGCCGATGCCCCAGAGTCGGGGCCACTCTCCCGCCTGCCCTGCACAGCCAGGGTCTGCCCAGGCCCCTGGGACCCCGCCTGTGCCGCTCCCAGGCCAGTAAGCTGCTGACCGCCCTGTGACTAAAGGGCAGCCTGGGGCCTGTCTCCCCACAAGGCCCAGGTGGAGGGTTGTTGAGGGGCGTTCTCCGCACCCTGAGGTCCCACACTAGTGACACTGGGTTCCTGTTATGACCTGGCCCCAGGGTGGGGTGGGGGATATGCATGGCTCAGACACCCTGGCCCTGGCTGAGGCGCCCGCAGCCACCCACGGCCAGGCCAAGTGCCACCCCTGCCCCCTAGGGCAGAACCCGGGGCCCGTGCACACTGCCCCAGCCGCAGCCAGTGCCAGATACGCAGGCCGGGTGCCCTGTCCGAATGGGGGAGCTCGCTGCTCTCTCCCGACGCCCCTGGCCTGGTGTGGTGGGCTCTGGCACCCACCTGATGATGAGCTGCTAAGCGCAGGGACACCGGGGGCCCTGGCGCTGAGCCTCACAGAGGTGGGCCCTGGGGTGGCGGGGGTCTCGGGGCAGGGCTGGGGGTGGACGGCGCTGAAGGGCCTGGCCCAGGGCTGGGGGAGTAGCTGGTGCCGCCTGCAGCCACATCCCCAGCAGGCAGCCCTCGCACACCCGCCTTCCATGCCGTCAGACTTCCCTCCGCAAAGCCAGGCTCGCAGGTAGAAACGTCAGGGGCCCCACGACAGCAACAGCTGGGCTCCGGGCGTCCAGGGTGGGGCCCAGCTGCCCACCCAACAACACGCCTGTGCGTGGGCTTCAAGCCCTCGGGGGGCAGGTCTCGAGGACCCAGGGCAGCACACTGTGCCCCCACCCCCTGCCTGGGCCCGGGGTGTGCAGTGATCTCACGGCACAGAGATGCCAACTTACCACTCCCCACCACAGGGCGTCCGCGTAGCTGCCGAACTCGACCTGGCCCGACTCGTTGACGGCATCCTTCTCGGCCAGGTACACGAAGTAGGACGAGAAGATGAGGCCCAGGAAGCCAATGTACAGGGTGGTGATGAGCTCCTGGAGGCAGACAGAGGAGGCTGCCTGGTCAGCCAGCGCCCGGGGGCGCCCGGGGCCCAGGAGACATCACGCGTGGGGCGGGGTCCTGCCGGTGGCCAGCTCAACCGTTACCCAAAAGTTCCATGTTAAAAGCCAGCATGTCCGACAGGCAGGCATAAGCCTTGGAAAATAACTCAGGTTCCCCAACTTGTCGACGGCGAGGTCGGGTCTCCCTGTCCGGGAGTGAGGCCAGTGCCCTGGCCCGACCACCCAGCTCTCTCTCCTGCAGGACCTCGGGGAGATGCAGGGGTTCAGGCTGGCCCCCACCCCGCCTTCAGGGGCTGCCCAGGGGCTGCACAGGGTCAGACTTCTGGGCATCCTGACGCTTCTCCCACAGTGCACATCCCTCTTTCCACCTCCCAAGCGCCTCCTGTCCCAGCTTGGGGGAATGTGGGCACACCACCTGCCTGGCCAGCCTGGGACCCCAACCCTCAGGTAGGGGGTGGGGGTGGGATGGCCTGGCTGGCTCAGGCCGAGGCTGCACTGGGGGCCCCCATGCCCCCCGACCACACACCTGGCGGTGGATGAAGACCACGGAGCCCAGCAGCCTCCAGGTGCCGCCCTGGCGGTCACGTGCAGCATCCGCAGGATCTGCAGGAAGCGGATGCCCCTGCGGAAGACAGGCCCCTGTGGGCGCCAGGCAGCCCCGTGCCCCAGCTCCACTCGTCCACGCCACCCTCCCCCTTCCTGCAGAGAACAGGCCCCTGTGGGCGCCAGGCAGCCCCGTGCCCCAGCCCCACCCGTCCACGCCACCCTCCTCCTTCCTGCAGAGGACAGGCCCCTGTGGGCGCCAGGTGACCCTGCGTCCCCGCCCCGCGCCATGCGGCCCTCCCCCTTCCCAGGCACAGTGTCAGGGCGGGGGCCACACACAGGAGCCAAACCCGCATGTTCCTCAATTCCCTAGGCGGCCAGACAGCCTTCTAGGGGGCAGCCCCAGGATCACCCCAGTTTACAGATCAGCAGACTGAGGTCCCCAGACCTTGGGGTCCCAGCCTGCGTCCTAGAAGCTGGTGCTTGCACCTGACTCAGTGTGGGCCCAGAGCCCAACCCCCAGCACCCATAACCCGACACTGCCGGGTCCACAGCCCACCTACCTGATGGCCGAGGTGGCAAACACCTGCCCTTTGGAGCCCACGCAGAGGACCACCGTGGAGGCCACCACCACAATGAGGTCTGGGGGACAGAGTCACTGTCACCAGCCAGGCAGATGGACATCAGCACAGAGGCTGGCAGTGAGCGGGACAGGGCTCCATGAGGGGAGGCCGGGCCCCCATCCAGGCACATGTCGAGGCCACCCCATGCCCCCTGCCCAGCCCTGGCTCATCGGCCACTGAGGGCAGTAGACCCTCCAGTTGTGCTGAGCGTGACCCCCCGCCCTGCCCCATCAGCAGCTTCTGGGGGCAGAAGACCAGGCTGCTGATGAGGGCGCCTGGAAAGTCACCCCGCTGGCCTTGGGTTCCAGCCCTATCACAGCTGGAGGAGTCTGGCGCTCTCTCAGGCCTCAGGGGGACTCCGCCTGGTGGTGTGTGTGATAGGGGTCTGCCTGCCCAGCCTGTGTCTGGAAACCTTGGGGTTAGGGTTAGCTTCTAGGGGCAGACGTGACTCACCGATGATGGAAATGGGCTTCCGGGCAAAGCGCAGCCGGCCCCAGATGCCCACGTACTTGCTGCGGCAGCCGGCCGACCAGAGGCGGACCACATACTCCGTCCCGAAGAACACGACCAGGACGATCTCCTGCGGAGGCAGGGTGCATGAGCTCACCTTGCAGCCGCACCCAGGGGCAGGCGCCATGCCAGGAGCCTCTGCTAAGACACGTGGGGGAAGCAGGCGGCCTGGGCCCCCATCTGCTGCATGGTCCACCTGGACAGGCCGGCAGCCCAAGCCCAAGTCCACTGCTGCACTTGGTACCATAGAGAATAGGTGAGACATCATGACCGAGTGGGCTTTACACCCAGAATGCAAGGTCAGTTCAACATATGAAGATCAAACAATACATCACGTTAACAGAATGGAGGGGGAAAAACAATCACATGATCTGATCACAAAAGATGCAAAAAAACCCACAAGCAAACAAAAGCACTTTACACAATTCAGCACCCTTTCACGATAAAAACTGTAATCAAACTGGGCACGGAGGGAACCTGCCACTGGATAAGGAAAGCTGTATATGAAAACCCCATAGTGAACACCGCGTCCACACAGACAGGCTGGAAGCGTTTCCCCGAGATCGGAACCAAGACAAGGGTGCCCACTCTCACCGTGTCTGTTCAACACCGGACTGAAGTCCCAGCCAGAGCTGCTAGGGAATAAATAAAAGACTTGCAAGCTGGAAAGGAAGAAGTCAAATTATCTCTGTTCACAGACAATATGATCCTAGGTATAGAAAGCCCTAAAGATTTCATGCAAAAAAACCTGTTAAATCTAATAAATGAATTCAGCAGAGTAGGAGACAAAAGTGAGACTGCTCGTCACTCAGCCGTGTCAGTCTTTGTGACTCCACGGACTACAGCCCACCAGACTCCTCTGTCCATGGAATCCTCCGGGCAAGAATGCTGGAGCGGGTAGCCATTCCCTTCTTCAGAGGATCTTTCCAACCCAGGGATGGAACTTGGATCCCCTTACTGCAGGCGGGTTCTTCACCCTCTGAGCTCCCAGGGAAGCTGATCACAAAAGTCTTTGCATCTCTAAACACAAACCATGAACAACATGGAAAGAACACTATGAGACAATTCCATCTATACTAGCAGCAAAAAAAAAAAAAGGACATGAATCAACTAAGGAGGCGGGAGACTTGTACAACAAAAACTGAAAAAGATCGTTTGAAGAAATAAAAGACGACAAATAAATGGAAATACGTGTTCACGGACTGGACGACTTAATACAGTTAAGAGGTCAATGCGACTCAGCGACTCAAAGTGATCTGTAGATTCAATGCCATCCCTCTCGAAACCCTGAAGACTACCCCCTCCACCCCGAAATAGCCCTCTTAAATGCAAAAGAAATGCTAAGGGGCTCTGAATAGTCAGAGCGAGATGCGGGGCACCAACAATGGACTGTTCCTCGGGCTCATAAAGGAAGGAAGTTCTGAGAAGCCACCTCGGCGGGCCTGAGGAGGCTGTGTGCAGCTGCTCTCCGGCTCCATCCTGCCCCCGGGGGCCCAGCCCTGTCAGAGCATTCGGCTCCCACGGGTAAGGGCACAGGCCTGGTTTCCAGGCGCAGCCTCGCCTGTCCTCCCCAGGGAACGGCGGGGGAGGGTGCTCCCAGAGCTCCACAGTTTGAGTGGCATACAGCACCCAGCGTGTGTCTACGGCACTTTCGGGGCATGCTGGGAGAAAAGGTGGGAAAGCGCACTGCCTTCCTTTCATGCAAAGGTTTCTGGTGGGCAGTGCTGAGTTGGTCAGGGTAGGGTGTGAACTCCTGGGGGCACCTGGGACGGTGGAGCTCGAGGGAGTGTGGACGTGCGCAGGCCCCGAGGCCTTGGGGCCTGGAGGGTGGCTGAGTCCCCCAGGGTGGGGGCCGCGATTAACGGCCCTGGTGGCCCTGGACCTGGATCTGCTGAATGAAGGAATGAGCAGCCTGGGGCTCCCTGAGACAAGGGCTTTGTCTCGTGTGCATGTTTCCCAAGATTCCGGCCCAGTGGCCCTGAGAGAGTGTGATGAGCGGCTGGTGGCCCAGGAGGCCCCAGCAGTGCACGGAGGCGGTTGTGGCCAGGCCGGCTCTGTTTGCCCATCATGACAAGGGCCACAGAGCCGCCACCTCCAGGTCCCCCGAAGCTGAGATGCCAGTAAATGCCAGCATCTCCACAGAGGAGGGGCCACGGGCCCACTGATGGCCCCAAGGGGACAGACAGAGCCCCCGAAGAGCAGGCCCCAGAGCCTGTACCCCAGCTCTGCAAATCCACACACCATCGGGCTGATCAACCACAAATGAGGTTTTTCTCTTATTTTGATGCATGTTTTTAATCACTTAAATACATTCTTCAGCTGTGTCCTAAGTATATTCAACGCGGTAGAAGGCTTAGGACCTTAAGAAACGAGCTTACGACAGACATTCAGATGAAGGAGTGCCTCCTGGGATGCTGCTGGGGTGCTCCTCACCCCTTCCTCCGTTCGATTATCCTAGCCTCGCACTCAGAGCTACCCAGGTCCTCCTGGGACTGGCGGGCGCAGGCTGTAGGACGCCTCCTCTGGAGGAGTGAGGTGTAGGAATAATTTAAAACAAGGCTAATCCCCAAATCCTGTTTGAGTCTGGAATGCAGCTGGAGGCTGGGCTGGCTGCTGGGGGCCCTCACTCTGTCACCGTGAGCCCAGGGCCCAGACGCGGCGCTCCTCAAAGTGGCGCCATCAGCGTGCTGGGCAGGGGAGAGCCTGGGGCAGTGGGCACACGCGTGCCCTGGGGTGAGAGGCTCTCCATGACACCAGCCCTGAGTGCTGGGCAGGGCAGCACCTGGGGCAAAGCTGGGACCCCAGGACTGGGCGCTGCACACTGGGACCCAGAGCGTCCCCGTGGCCCAGGGCCTCAGGGCTGGATGCTGCTCACTGGGACCCAGGGCATCTCCGTGGCCTGGGCCATCATCTCTTGGAGCCCCCTGTTCACTGACCCAGGTGCCAGGGCAGCAGACGGGCGGGACCGAAGCTGAGGCCGGGCAGGGCCTCTGGTCCAGCCACCCTGGGCCGGGGGCTGCTCCGGAGCTTTGACTGGGCTTGACTGTCCATTTGTGGAGGCTCGAGGCGGGTGGGCCAGGGCTTGCAGGAGGGCTGACCCCACGTCATCCTGTGGCACCACCTCTGAGTCACGGAACCCCCCACCCAATGCCAAGAGGCCCAGGGCAGGGCAGGCACAACTCCTCTGAGTTCCGGGCAGAGCCAGTGAGTCCAGCCTCTAGTGCCAGCAAGCAGACCCCGAGGATGACCCCTCCCCTGCCTAGCAGCCCTCCTTGCCCTGGGCTTTCTCCACCCTGGGCAGGGCCAGGCCTGCAGCTCAGCTGTCTCTGCAGACCAGGACCCTCATGGGCCTACGGCAGCGCAGAGGCCTCTGGCTCCCCCAGGGCCCGGCAACAGCCGACCCCTCCCCCACCCGCTCCTCAAGCCCCTGACCTGGCCCCCGAGGCGCACAAGGAGGGTCAGGCTCCCCGGAGGCTCCCCGGGGCCTCCCAGAGCCTCCCATTGGCTCGAGGCACCCGCCCCGCCCCCAGTCCCCAGTCCTCTGT
>SJYC01101435.1:0-13504 GCA_006408675.1 Madoqua kirkii
GCCACGTGGGGCCCGTGTGCCCGGATGTGAGCAGAGGCCAAGGATGCAGCCCCGGGCTCCGTCCGCAGACGGGGGAGGGGCGTCCTCCTGCCGGGGACCTCTGCCAAGACCGCCACCGGAGGCGTGAGGGCCCTCTCCCACCCCCCTCCCGCCGGCCACCATCCCTCAGACACAGCAAGGTCGCCTCCCAGCTGCGGGCAGCCTCACGGACCGGAGGCCTCTGAGCAGCTGGGCGCTGGGACCATGGCGCAGGCCTGAGACTCCACGCCTGCAGGAAGCAGACTGGGCAGGGAGACTTGGGGGCTCTGGGCAGCCAGGCAGCCCCCCAGGGGAAGGCCATGCCCTCCTGCTGTGCAGCAGGTCCCGGGCCCCCATATGTATCGCGGGCAATGGGTGTGGAGTGGCCAGTGGCAGTGACTATTTGCAAATTTTAAATTTATTTCTAAAATCAAGTTCCTAAGCAACCACTCAATAAAAAATCGGTAAAGAAGCAATCAGCTTAGATGGTAAAGAATCCGACTGCAATGCAGGAGAGTCAGGAAGATCCTCCGGAGAAGGGAATGGCTACCCACTCCAGGATTCTTGCCTGGAGGATCCCATGGACAGAGGAGCCTGGCGGGCCGCAGACCATGGGGTTGCAGAGAGTCGGAGACGACTGAGTGACTAACTCTGCTAAAGAAGGCATTTCTCTAGAGAAGTGTGCAAATGGTCACCCAGCGCATCCAAAGATGCTCTATCTGTTCATCGGGAAGCTATGAAGCCGCAGTGAGGTACCCACAACCCATCAGGTCGGCAGCTGTCAGAGAAACTGAGTGAATGTTGGCGCGGGCGTGGAGCAGCCGAGCCTGGTGCAGGCTGGTGGGAGTGCACAATGGCACGGCCACCGTGGAAAGCAGGATGGAGGGTCCTTGAAAATCAAAAATAGAACATGTTCGGCGATCCCACTCCTGGACGGATCCTCCAAACAATGGAGAAAGAAGAAGAAAACGGGAAGTCGGAGCTCAAAGATGTTTGCACACCCCTGTTCACTGCAGCCCCCTGCCCCGCCCCCAGCAGATCACACTCAGCCTTAAAAGGAAGGAAATGCTGACAGCACTGGGATGTGGATGAACCTCGGGGACACCGCGCTCAGTGCATACACCAGACGCCGAAGGACAAATCCTGCGTGATCCTACGCACAGGAGGTCCCTGAGGGGTCACTCTGAAATAAGACGGAGGTGGTCAGGGCACAGTACTGTTGACAAGTTAAATGCACTTGGAAACAGTGACCTGTGTGATTCACGTGTTTTTCCATGACACAAACATCCCCATGTCCCTGTGGCTCTGTGCTCAGGCCTTCCCTTCGGGGCCCCCTTCGGGGCCGGTCCAGCAGGGCAGAAACAGCCGCCCTGGAGCCCCTGGCTCTGAATCTTCACGGCACACGTGTTAGTTCAGCTTTAAACGAGCAGACAGAGCTCAGCCATTGTGTGCAAACGCCACGCAGGCACAGCCAAGACCCTGGAGGAGGACGAGAGGGAAAGCAAAGCGCAGAGGTCAGGCCACCGCTGGACACGGCTGGGTCTGAGCCCGAGCCTGTGTGCCAGCCGGGCAGGGGGTGCTGGTCTGGGGACCCGCGCACTCTGCCTGAGCAGGCCTTGCTAGGGGGCAGCGGAAGCTAGGACCCCCAGACTCGACTGTGATGCCAGTAAGGGGCACAGCCCACACCCACCGCCGGGGTTTCGGGGGTGACGAGAGTCGAGATAAAGCTTCAGCGCCGCAGCTGCTCATCTGGCTTGTCCAGCTCCGGCACACAGAGGAGGGAAGACGGATTCCTCGGGCATTTCGTAATCACTGAGGCTCCACTACTCCCCGCAAGAGGGGTGAAGGTCCACACGGCCATCTTATCTATCAGCTTGCAAACCCTCTCAACCATCGGGAAGGTGGTCCACAGTCCAGGGGGTTTTGAGGCCCAGTGCTGCCCGCATCGCCTGGTTCAGGGGCTCTGGGAACAGCCCGCGAACCCAGCCCCCATGCAACAGATAGCAAGTGGCCTGGGGTTCAGCCCCTCACATCTGAGCCTGCACTGGAGCCTGGCTTCTCGGATGAAAGGATTTGTTTTGTGCTTCTGCCAAACAACCAAGGAAGCCTCATGGACCCTTATCCTTATCACCCTGGTGCTCAGATGTTACTGCTCTGTTATCTTCATAATGAAAAACCAATTTTAGAGAGAGTGAGAAGCTTAACTGCCGGGAATTAAGCACTGAGCTTTGTGGGCTGGAGGGGTGGGCGCTGACGGGAAGCAGAGGTTGGGGCTGCAGAGAGAAGGCAGCACGTCCTCCCTGGGAGCCCCATGAAGGCCACGTGCGGCCAACTCAGGCTGGGGAGCCCCTTGCGGGAGCTCCCAGTCCCTCAAAGGCTTCCCGGGTGAGAAGGATGCCTGTGTGCTCTGAGGTAATAGGATTTCACCAGGCAGACAGGGGGCCAGACCACGCCACCCCCAGAGCTGGGGGTGCGGGCAACCAGCGCAAGGTCTGTGGAGGGCACGCGGCGGCCCAGCCCTGACCAGGAGGTGTTCTCGTGGGGGGGCTGGTGTCCCCCGCACCGAGCCCGGCCGGCGGGCTCCAGGGCCAGCTGTTCCACCTCCACGTAGGACCCGATAAGCCACAGAGGGCGCGGCCTCGGCATTCCCGGGAGGGTCAGCTGGCCTGAGCGCGGGGCAGGCGCGGACGCTGCTCAAAGGCTCTTTGTTCAGGGGCCTGCCTGTGGCCAGCTGCTCCCAGCCGCGCGCCCATGGCGAGGGCCTTCGGCTTCCTGGTGACATGTGCTGGGCACAGCTGGCCCCCCCCCAAGGAATACCAGCACCCGCCCCATTCCCCCGCCCTCTCCCTGCCAGCACTGGGCTGCCCTGAGGGCAGTCTCACGTGCTGGCCCTGCCGAGGGGCAGGGGGCGGAGGGGCCCACGCGGCATCAGGATGCAGCCCGCCCAGGACCTGTGGGGCTGACCACTGCCCCTCCCCAGTCCGACCCTGGCTGACCTGCAGGGAGGCCCCCAGCCCGGCTATATCCCCGGTCCCACAATGCTCCTGAATGTGCAGCCTTACCTGGGCCCCTCCACATCCTGCCTGAGGTCCCAGCTGCCCATGGTGGTCCTCACAGGTCCACCTTCTGCTCCACGGGGCCACGGGGCCTGGGGCCACGCCTGGGTCAGGTGCTGGGAGAAGGTGGGTGGCCTTGCCTCGAGGATGCCTTGGGGATGCCTCTGTGACCCAAGGGGCACTCAGGCTGGGATAGAAGGGCAGGCTGCTCCCGCTTCCCCCGAGGATGGTAGGATCCAAGGTCACCAAACACCCAGTGGTCACCCCGTCTGTGGAATGGGGGTGCTGGCAGGACCCGCCTCCAAGGGCAGTGGGGAGGCAACAAGAGAAGAGCTGAAGGAAGGACCTAGAAGATAGGTTGGTCCTGGGTTGGGGGAGAGGGTCCCAGCACAGGCGGGGGCACGTGGAGAAGGGCTGTGCTCAGACAGCCCCTCCCGACCAGCGCCCAGGCCACCGACAGCCACTGGGCCCTTCACCGCCCGACCTCCTGCCCGGGTAGCAGTCCTCGGCCAGCCCAGTGGACCCTCCCCTACCCGCCTCCTTGGCTGTGTCTCCAAGCCCAACCTGGTGTTGAGTCCACAAGGCGCCCACCTGGTGCTGGGAAGACCACAGAGAAACACTGCCACTTTGTAGGGGGGGCCCTCCAGCTCCTTCCCCAGCCCCACATCCCACTCATGGAGCTGCCCGGGCGTGCCCAGGGGATGGGGAGGGCCAGGGTCTCCCCATGCCTCGATGGGCCCGCATCCTCTCCCTGAAGAGGTCAGGTACCCTGAGCTCCCTCTTGGACTGTCAGCCCCAGCCCCCTGGGAGCTTTGCTTTAACAGTTGGCTGTGACACCAGAGGCTTAGCGGGCACTGTGTAGGGCCTAAGATGGCCCACCTCCCAGAGGGGCACCTCCTCCACCGCGAGCTTCCTGGGAAGCCCTCTTTCAGGGGGCGGGCCAAGCTCAGGGAGGTCCCTGGAGCAACCCCTTCCTACAGCCCACTCCATGGAGAGCCGGGTGTGTGGGGTCAGTCCAGGCCCCTCCAGGCCCCTCCTCCTGTCTGAAGTTCTACAATAACTGCAGACTCCAGCACCTGTCACTCTGGGCGCTGCACACGGGTCTGAGCCCCGCACCTCGTGGCACATCATGCCCTGCACACTTTCAGACCTGTTACCGAGAGGACCAACCCCCAGCATCGCAGGCTTCTGAGCTCAGCATGGGAGAAAAGGCCGTGCACCCATGGTGAGGAGGAGCGCGGCCCTGCCATGAGTTCACCCTCCCAGGGGCTGCCAGTGCCAACCCATGGCCGACTAGAGCCACCCAAGATGTGGGGGGTTTAATGAGACGCCTCCAGCCCCAGGACCCAGCTCGCTGCCCCAGACACGCACCGGCGACACAGCGTGCCTGGCACTGCCCGCTTCCTCCCAGCCCTGGTGTCCTCAGGTCAGCAGGCGCTCCAACACTCGGGGGGGTTGGGGTAGGCCGATGTGGCCAGCAAGAGGGCTTCCAGCGCCAGCTGCACTGTGCCCAACACTGGGCTGGGCAGACACTGGGCTGGGCAGACTCTGGTGAAGCAAAGCCCACTCGTCCCGCACCCCAGGGTGTCTCAAGGATGGTGGCCATCCAGGAGGCATTGGCTAAGAAAAAAGACAAAAACATTGTGTATTTATGCAAAATATAATCTACATATTTTGCTGTGCTAGTATTTGCATTAATGAGTGAGTTTCAACCGTCCTGGGAAGAGGTACTTACTACAAAACCACTGCTAAGTGCCGGGGGGAACAGCAAGGAAACGCCCAACGTCCCCAGTCAGTGTCGGGCCGGAGGAGAGTCGGAGGGGCCAGGAGGCACCTTCCTGCGGCCAAAGGGGCTATGCTCGGCCCCGAACTCGGCCTGCATGCTCCACGCTCCCCTCCCCAATGGCCATTCAGGAGAGCGCTTCATCCCCAAATAGTTCAGCTTGTTTGGTAACCCTATAGCCATTTACTTCTAATTGTTTTGGGTTCTAATCAGGGAATATACGCAGCCTCATCTCAGTTTTTCAAAGCGTGTTAGGTGTTCGCATGGTCACATGAGATGAATGGTGTTCAAAGCGTTCCACGGGCACAAGCCAAGGAGACGCGCCCACTGGGGGGACCCACAGCTAACACGCGGGCTTGAAGTGTGGTTCTGAGGCTCTGCCGCTCCTCCTGCTGCGTCTGCGGATGCCAGGCCGAAAGCAGAGGGTGAAGTGACGGCCCCCAGGCCTGGCCACTGCCCGACACTTGGAACCGATTCTCAGAAAGCCAAGCAGCCCGGGAAGGCCCGAGGGAAGAAGGCCTCCCCCGGGCGCTCCACCATCCGGAAGGGGCTCCAGGCAGAACAGAGGTGGGCCGCCCCAGGGACCCTGCCCACACTGCGAAGGTGAGCCCTGCAGGTTGGTCGTGTGAAGGAGCCAGGGTTGGGGCTGCTGGTTTCACGGCTGGAGGCATCAGGCACAGGGACTTGGGCGTACTGTTGGGATCCAGAATGACCCACAACTGCGACATCTAGCCGTCGGGCTGGACTCGCCCGTCCTGCGCGAGATGTCCTCAAGTGCCCCGTGAGCCGCACAGTCATCCCTGCATTTCCAGCAGCCTTTGCCGTCCATGTGTTGTCCTGCTCTCGGAGGCAGGAGAGTTTGCGGCCGTGTCTTCCCTGGAAACGGTGCCTCTTCCGGGCCAGGCGCAGCGCTGACCCCGCTGCTCTCCGCCCCGCGTTTGTTTCTTCCTTTTGTGTGAGCTTGCTGGGCATCCCGTGGCCTTCCCTTCATTTTTCAACTGTCAAGACGAGCTGTTTGACTGAATTCCTTTGAACAATGTGTATGTTAAAAATAAAAAAAACCCTCTGGGGGCGTCCCTCGTGGTCCAGTGGTTAAGAGTGTGCCCTGCAATGCAGGGGACACGGTTTGATCCCTGGTCCAGGAAGATCCCACATGCCAGGGAGCAATGAAGCCCATGCACCACAGCTACAGAGAGTACGCATGAGAGCCCTCGTGAGCCACGGCTGCTGCAGCCCGGGAGCCTGGAGCCTGCGCTCCGCAACAGAGAGGACACCGCGCCTAGGGGCCGGGCAGGCAGCTAGCGAGCGGCCCCCACTCGCCGCAGCCAGAGAAAGCCGAGTCCAGCAACCGAGATCTGCTGCCGCTAAAAATAAACAAATCTTTTAGAAAAGAAATAGAAATAAAAACCCTTCTGATAGTCTCTGCCTTTAAACAGAGGGATTCAAGCGATTCGCATTTAGTACGAAACTGGACATCTCTGGCTTCCTTCCGCCTTACTCTCCATTCGCTATCTCACTTAGCTGTCTCTTTCATCCCCTTTGCAGTCGCCAAGTTGATCAGCACGCTACTCATCCCCTTTTTATTCACGGAGTTGGGAGTGTCACTGAGCCCTTGCGTCCCACCACTGTGATCCCTTGGTTCGTGAACACGCAGCCACACCTGCTCTGGCCCAGAAGCCGCTCCCCCACCGCTTCGGCTCCCCTTCGGCTTTCTCCCCGGCGCTGCTGGAGCGTGGCGGCTCTGTGGGCAGATGGAGCACCTAGGGCTGCTCTCGCAGACCCCGAGACCCAGCACCATTTGCAAGAAGGCTAACCTCCCCTCACAGTCAACTAGCATCCTGCGGTCGGACACAGACGGCGGGGCCGGGGTGGCCAGCGGGGTCTCTGGTCAGGACGGAGGACAAGTGCCGACTTCATCAAGGGACGTGCCTGTCCTGAGGATTCTGCTCTGGCTCCCCATGGCCTCTCTGGTGACCCCCTGCCGTGATGACCGGATAGGGAGGACCCAACAGGCTTCAGAATCTCCACGATGCCGCAAACCAAACAAAGCCAAGCTGCTCGTGTTTTGCTCCCACATTTCAAGAAGTGAAATTCTTCGAGTGCCTGCCCTTCGGTATCTGGGAATGTCTTCCTCCCAAGCAGATAAAAAGGAGGAAACGACCCATCCTTCCTTCCTTCATATATTCATCCTGGTTCCAGCACACTGACCCCTGCCTCCTCACACTGCTGGGCCAGCTTGCCATCCGCCAATGCTGGGAACGCCAGTCCGTCTGGCTGCACCCACAGCAAGCCAAGTGCTCTGGGTGGACCACGTCCTGGACGCTAACTCACAGGCTGCACCCCGAGGGCACCCAGCCTCTCTGTGGGCCACTCAGCACACACCTGCTGGGCACCTGGGCCTCCAGCCCGTGCCCGAGGCCACCCTTGCTCCTGGGAAGAGCACGCAGCGTGGGTAAAGCAGCTGTCCACACGGCCTCCTTTCTGCCCCAGCGGACCCCTCGTTCTTGCCCTGGGCCTTCACCTCTGTGGCTTCTCCCCTGCCCCTCACCTCCTCCTCTCAGGGCCTCTTGGGGCCAGTCCACCCCCATCACCAGCTTCCTCCATTGCCCGCTCCTTTCATCTCGCCACGAGCCACCTCACTTCCCGCTCACGGGATCACTGTGGTCATGCCCCATGGGATGCATGGCCGAAACACAGGAGGCTCTCCGGTCCTGCCCCAGCTGAGTCCCGGGCTCTGAGCAGGGGCCCAGGACCAGGCTGGGCTGGGCTGTCAGCACCGGGCCCACTACAGCCCTCGAGGGCCCCTCCCCTCTCACACCAACAGGGCAGCTCAGAGTGACTGCCGCTGCCCCTGCTCGGCCAGCCTGCCCCGCTCAGGGGTGATTCAAGGTGGACCTGTGTGCCCCCAGATTCACACGGTGAAGTCTGCACCCCTCGAACGTGACTTTATTTAGAAACATGGTCCCTGCAGCTGTGATTAGTTAAGAAGGGGTCATTAGGAGGGGCCCCTAATCCAACACGACTGGGGTCCTTACACAGCAGGTCCCCCACATGGGAACCTTGACGGCAAACCTTCAAAAATATCAGTGCGCATGCACATCCAATGGCGGGAGTGACGGCCCGAGTCTGCAGCACTTTGCACTGCGCGCGTAGCACGCGTCACGGGTGGTTACGCTTCCGTGTGCTTTCCAGGGCTGCACAGCGCACAGAGGTGCAGCGTCTTTAGCTCCAGCCCAGGACGCCCGGAACCCAGCCCCGGACGCCCGGAACCCAAGCCCTGGACGCCCGGAACCCAAGCCCCGGACGCCCAGAACCCAGCCCGGGACACCCAGAACCCAAACCCAGGATGCCCGGAACCCAAGACCAGGACACGCAGAACCCAAGCCCAGGACGCCCGGAACCCAAGCCCCGGACGCCCGGAACCCAAGCCCAGGATGCCCAGAACCCAAGCCCAGGATGCCTGGAACCCAAGCC
This sequence comes from Madoqua kirkii, assembly GCA_006408675.1. Taxonomy (NCBI): domain Eukaryota; kingdom Metazoa; phylum Chordata; class Mammalia; order Artiodactyla; family Bovidae; genus Madoqua; species Madoqua kirkii. The sequence continues at coordinate 8,332 of SJYC01101435.1, forward strand.
CTGGACGCCCGGAACCCAGCCCGGGACACTCAGAACCCAAACCCAGGATGCCCGGAACCCAAGACCAGGACACGCAGAACCCAAGCCCAGGACGCCTGGAACCCAAGCCCCGGACGCCTGGAACCCAAGCCCCGGACGCCCAGAACCCAGCCCGGGACACCCAGAACCCAAACCCAGGATGCCCGGAACCCAAGACCAGGACGCGCAGAACCCAAGCCCAGGACGCCCAGAACCCAAGCCCCGGACGCCCAGAACCCAAGCCCAGGATGCCCGGAACCCAAGACCAGGACACGCAGAACCCAAGCCCAGGACGCCTGGAACCCAAGCCCCGGACGCCTGGAACCCAAGCCCCGGACGCCCAGAACCCAGCCCGGGACACCCAGAACCCAAACCCAGGATGCCCGGAACCCAAGACCAGGACGCGCAGAACCCAAGCCCAGGACGCCCAGAACCCAAGCCCCGGACGCCCAGAACCCAAGCCCAGGATGCCTGGAACCCAAGACCAGGACACGCAGAACCCAAGCCCAGGACGCCTAGAACCAGGCGTAAGGGCGCTGGTGATGCAGCTGGCACTGCTAAGGAGAGCCAAGCAGTGACAATGGAAACACAAGTGGAAATAATTGAGCGAGGGAGCGAGGGATGTGAGGAGTGTACACCTAGCATGGAAGGGTACCACGCGGCCGACTGTTTCCTGGGTGCCAAGGCTGGCTGTGTGGGACCGAGGAACAAGCTGGCCTTACTAATGCTCTCTCGGAGGGAACTCACCAGCATGTAGGGGACTCACTGTGAACCGTGGACATCTGCACACAGACGCACAGGAGAGCCCCACGTGAGCGCGAAGCAGAGGCGGGCGATACTCCTGCAAGCTGAGGAATGGCCCTGACCAACACCGACTCTCCACAGCGGGCGGAGAGGCCCCCAGGAGGCCCCGCCCAGACTCAGGTACCAAACCCCGCACCGTGGCCGTGGAGTCCTGACCTTAGGGGCGCCCAGGGCTGCAGCTGGACACCAAGGCCCAGCCAAGGGTCCTGGGGGCGTCCAGGCCGCGTCCTCCTGGGAAGGGGTCCAAGAACATCGGCCACCCCTTCCCCACCCCACGTGCAGACTCGCGGTGCTGTTGCCCGGCAAAAACCAAGGCCCCGGGCTGGAGAAGGGGAGTGCTGGTGGGAGAGGCAGCGGGCTCTGAGCAGAGGAAAGGCGAGGGCACTTCGGGAAGGCGGGCCCCGAGTCCCAGGAGGAGCGGCCAGCAGGGAGGGCAGGAGGGAGGCCTCGGGCCCCATCGGGCACCCAGAGCCGCCCTGACGTGTGTTATAAGGAACCCCCCGTCTTCCCTGGGGCAGGGCTGTTTCGGTCCCAGGTTGGCTACGCAGGGTGACCTTCAGTCCAGGAGCCCCACTGCTGAGGGCTGTTCACCCCAAGGAAGCCCCCCCACCCCAATCGCTACCTCAGCTGTCGGGTGGGGGGAGGAGGGTCCTGGGGGAGGGGCGATTTCCTCTGCCAAGAGCCCCAGCGTCTCAAAGTGTCTGATTTAAAAACTGACCCGGGGACTTTCCTAGCGGTTCAGTGGTTGACTTCACCTTCCAGTGCAGGGTGGACGAGTTCCATCCCTGGTCAGGGGGCTAAGATTCCACACACCTTGGGGCCAAAAAAACCCCAAACCTAAAACAGAAGCAGTATTGTAATAAATTCAATAAAGACGTTAAACACGGTCCATCTCAAAAAAAAGACAGAGAACTGACCCAGAACTAGAAGCTGACCTAAGCAGGGCACCGGCTCTGGACTTGGGTCCGTCCCAAGGACCCAGGGGAGGTGCTGGGCCGCGCTCGAGGCGCTCTCATCCACGTGTGCGCACGAGCTTGTGTGCGGGTGTGTGTGGAAGTCCGTGTGTGCTCCTCAGGGGCCCCGCTTCTGGGTCCTGACCACCGGGGACTTGATCGGATTCCCCACGTCTAAAGATTTTAACAACAGGTATGTATTCAAACCTTTTTTTTTCTCTAAGCCTTTGACTGTGTGGATCACAATAAACTGTGGAAAATTCTGAAAGAGATGGGATGGACGTGAGTCTGAGTGAACTCCGGGAGATGGCGATGGACAGGGAGGCCTGGCGTGCTGTGGTTCATGGGGTTGAAAAGAGTCGGACACGACTGAGCGACTGAACTGAACGTTTTCAGAGACTGAGAGGAAGCTGTGCACGGATCACGCTGTTTCAGGAGTGGGTGAGTGTGCAGCTTTGGAGGACGTGTGCTGTTTCAGGGCCGACGTTTACAGAGTACATGTGTGAGATGGGCAGACGTGCCATGGATGCAAGAGCTGGTGATGGAGAGGGGCCATCTTCCCGGGGAGCACGACTGAAAGGAGGCGGCAGAAAGTCTGACCTTCTGCTCCCAGGGGCCCTCCCTCGCTGGTAAGCCCTCTCCAGAGGGCTGGGGCAGCTGCATCCCTGGCAGGGAGGGGGCTTGGAGCAGCTCTGGGCTAAAGGCCGCCCACCCTCATCCCCTCTTGGGGTGCCCAGGAGGCCCCTACATATGGATGACCCCACGGTCCCTAAGCCGCCAGGGAGCGACTCCCTTTGCGAGGCAGTCCTGTCTCCAGCGTGGGCTGTGGCCCCTGCCCCTCGGGACGATGCCTCCAAAGACGAAACTCACAGGTGGATGACCGGAGCGAGCCTGGGTCTACAGTACACGCTGAATTCCAGACAAAGAAACCCCCCAGAGAAAATGCAAGGGCCCGGTGGCTTCCTGTGTTCCCTCAAACACCCCCAGGGAAACAGCAGCTCCACCCCAGCCCCTCCTAAACCGAAAGGCTGCCCAGCTCAGGCCCGGGGTGCCCAAGGGGAATGCTAGGAGCAAGCCCCAGACGCTGCCCTGGGGAACAGAGGCGGGAGCCCTGCGCAGGATGTCAGCAGGAGGGACCCCTACTGCATTCTGTTAAAAGGCACGGTGGCCCAGTGGGCTTTCTGTTAAGAATTCTGGGCTGGTTTACATCTGAATACCGGTCGGAATGGTTCACCATATGAAAAGTCAGAGTGGAAAATGGAGAAAGTCAGCTCAGTAGGTGCGGAACAAGATCCGTTAGCACGCCAGACACAAACTCTACTCCCAACCAGCTAGGAAGAGAGGGCCTTCCTGTGCGGATACGGGCGTCTGTGAAACCCCTCTACTCGGTCACACTTCCCGGGAGAGCGTGGAAGTCTGCCCCGCAGACTAAGACGCAGACAGGACGCCGGCTGTGTCCTCAGGACCGGAGCTTGTGCAGGTGCCCGCCAGGACGCCAGATAAGAATGAGAAACGAAAGGCACGGCGATTGAAAAGGAAAAAAATAAAGCTGACTTTATCTAGGACAATACGGGCGTCTGTGAAACCCCTCTACTCGGTCACACTTCCCGGGAGAGCGTGGAAGTCTGCCCCGCAGACTAAGACGCAGACAGGACGCCGGCTGTGTCCTCAGGACCGGAGCTTGTGCAGGTGCCCGCCAGGACGCCAGATAAGAATGAGAAACGAAAGGCACGGCGATTGAAAAGGAAAAAAATAAAGCTGACTTTATCTAGGACAACATGCTCATCTCCACAGAAAAGCCTCAAGAATCTACTTTAAAAAAAAAAAAAAGCTAATAAGGTTGGCAAAGCCACAGGATACGAGGTTGACACTCACAGCAAACAATCCAAGACAGAAACTGAGAAAATGATGCTCTCTCAATAGCTTCAAAACAGAGATGCTCGAGAACCCATCTCACAAATGACGTGAGACCCGTGCCCCAAAAACACGGGTGAGTGCTGCTTTCAGGATCTCTGAATAAGCGCAGAGACACATCGTGTTCAGAAAGAAACTGCCTTTACTAAGATGTGTGTGAAGCACCGATTCATCTAATTGCTCACAGCAGGGCTAATCAAGATTCCAGCAGGATTTGGGGGGTAGAAATGAACAAACCGACTCTGAGATGCTCGTGGAAACGCAAAGGACTAGCTTTGCCAACATACTTTTGAAAATGGATGAAACTGAGGGATTAACACAGCCTGATTTCAAGGCTTACGATAAAAGCCACGTGAATCAAGGAAGGGCGATGGTGGAAGAACAGATTAGAAAGTCTAGAAACACAACCACAGACGGCCAACTGATTTCCATCAAAGGTGTCAAGCGAATGTGACGGGAACAGGGACTGCCAGAACTGCCTAACCACAGGCACGAAAGATTTCACCTCCATCCGTACCTGTCACTGTTTATAAAACTGAACTCGAAACACATCGCAGATCTAAGTATAAAATGTAAAACTATAAAACATTCACAGAAAACATAAGAGAAAACTCTTGGTAACCTTGGATCCAGCAGAAAGTTCTTAGAACGCAAAAAAAGCATGAACTTTGGAGACGGGGGGAAAAAAACACCCAGAAAAGTTGGACTTCATCGAAATTAAAAACTTCTGTTCTTTTGAGAGAAGCTGTTAGGGAAAAGCAAAGAGTAGCCACCGACTGGGAGAAAATAATCACAAAACACAAACCTCATCATCAAAATCTATTATCTAGACTTATCTGCAGAATATATAAGCAACGCTTACAGCTCACTAACATGCCCAACGAGCCAGTTACTTGGGTGGGCAAAAACGGAAAAGACACTGGGTCCAAAAAGAGGTAGGAACACGTGAGTGGCAAGCGGGCACCTGGGGAGATGCCCGATGTCACCGGTCACCAGGGAAATGCGATTAGAGCCACAGACAGGGCCTCACACGTGTTAGGGTGTGGTGTGCGACGAGGGCAGTACTCGGCAGGGACGAAACCTCGGACTGATCGAAACAGACTCAGACGGAACCAAGGCAAAAGGAGCGAGGGTGGAGAACAGGTTGCAGTTTCTTAGAAAGGTCACTGCACGGAGCCCACGGTCCAGCGTCCCAGGGGCTTACCCCGGAGAGATGAAGACATATGACCACTGCGAAACCGGACGGCAGCAATCAGCGCGGCTTTAATCATAACAGCCGAAAACTGGGAACAGCTCAAACGTCCATCAGCCCGCGAACAGATAAACAAACTGTGGGACATTTTATCCTTTCCAATTAAAAGGAAACAAATTACTGAACGCAGGCCACATCATGGATGAAGCTCAAATGTGTTCTGCTCCGTGAAAGAAGCCAGACGCCGAGGCTGCAGAGCTCAGGATGCCTTTCAGATGACGTCCTGGAAAAG
>SJYC01101436.1:0-11981 GCA_006408675.1 Madoqua kirkii
AGGTGCTGGGGGCGCGGGGGCGGGCGGGGGGCTGCCAAGGGCACAGAGGGACTTCGGGGTGGGGGGAACATTCCAGGTCTTGATTGTGGTGGCGACGCAGAGACGGTAAACGTTTGCCAGGACTCGCTGAACTGTGCACCTAGAGAGGAGAAATTTCTGCGGACGAAGACAAGAACCAGAAAGATCACAAACCAGTCCGAGAGACGGGAGAGTAAACGCATGGTTTGAAAGATGAGTTGGTATATCAGAGAGAGAGCTGTGCAAAGTGGAAGATCAGGTTTGGGGAGATTATTTTAAAATCACCCCGTGTGACAAATTGCCCACTCATCTGCCCAGAGTGGGTGTCTGGCCCTCGCCAGGCCCACCGAGCTCGGCGCCTCCGTGCCCTGGGTGCCTGCGGCCCCCAGCCTCCAGGGCAGACACTCCCTGCCTGCTGCCCCCACCACGCAGCCAGACCCACATCTGCTGAGCCCCTCGGCATCCACCTCCCCCGGCATCCACCTCCCCCGGTCCACACCCAGGCCCCCAGGCCGACGGTCCACACCCAGGCCCCCAGGCCGACTCAGCATGGACGCTCAGGAAGGAGGCGACAATGAAGCTGGAAGCCGAGACGATGTCCAGACCTCACCCCCCAGACCCCAGGCTCAGTGCTGCACTGCCTCTGGCCCAGCGCCGAGCAGGCCCGTGAAAGCTCTGTCCAGAAGCTCCTGACCCATCCCCCACCCGCCAGGGGCCCCCGACTCACGGCCTCACCCGTCCGCCTTAGGAGGCCTGGGCTCACGTGTGGGCCAGGTCCGCCCCCAGCACTCTGACCCTGAGACACAACCCAGGCCAGCAGGAGGAGAGCTGCAGCCCCCAGCCCATGCACGCCCCCTCCCACAGGCCAGGACCCCCTGAGACCTCCGAGCACGCACACGGCTCCTCAAGCGAGGGCACCCCACTAAGAGGGCCCAGCTGGGCAACTCAGGCCCTCCCCAAGAGGCCCCAGCACCGCGACCCCCGCCTGATGCAGGAGGGCAAAGAGGAGAGGGGAGGCCGGGCCCCAGGAAGTGACATTTGAGTCAGTCAGCCGTTGCTCAGTCGTATCTCACTCTGCAATCCCATGAATCGCAGCACGCCAGGCTTCCCCGTCCTTCACCAACTCCCAGAGGTTACTCAAACTCAGGTCCATCGCGTTGGTGATGCCATCCAACCATCTCATCCTCTGTCGTCTCCTTCTCCTCCTGCCCCCAATCCTTCCCAGCATCAGAGTCTTTTCCAATAAGTCAAATCTTCACACGAGGTGGCCAAAGTGTTGGACTTTCAGCTTCAGCATCAGTCCTTCCAAAGAACATTCAGGAATGATTTCCCTTAGGATAGACAGCTTGGATCTCCTTGCAGTCCAAGGGACTCTCAAGAGTCTTCTCCATCACCACAGTTCAAAACCCTCAGTTCTTCAGTGCTCAGCTTTCTTTATAGTCCAACCCTCACATCCATACATGACTACTGGAAAAACCATAGCCTTAACCAGACAGACCTTTGTTGGCAAAGTAATGTCTCTGCTTTTGAATATACTATCTAGGTTGGTCATAGCTTTTCTTCCAAGGAGTAAGCATCTTTTAATCTCATGGCTGCAGTCACCATCTGCAGTGATTTTGCAGCCCGCCAAAATAAAGTCTGTCACTATTTCCATTGTTTCCCCATCTATTTCCCATGAAGTGATGGGACCGGATGCCATGATCTTCGTTTTCTGAATGTTGAGCTTTAAGCCAACTTTTTCACTCTCCTCTTTCACTATCTTCAAGTGGCTTTTTAGTTCCTCTTCACTTTCTGCCATAAGGGTGGTGTCATCTGCATATCTGAGGTTATTGATATTTCTCCTGGCAGGCTTGATTCCAGCTTGTGCTTCTTCCAGCCTAACGTTTCTCATGATGTACTCTGCATATAAGTAAATAAGCAGGGTGACAGTATACAGCCTTGACGGACTCCTTTTCCTATTTGGAGCCAGTCTGTTGTTCCATGTCCAGTTCTAACTGTTGCTTCCTGACCTGCATACAGATTTCTCAGGATGCAGGTCAGGTGATCTGGTATTCCCATCTCTTTCAGAATTTTACACAGTTTGTTGTGATCCACACAGTCAAAGGCTTTGACATAGTCAATAAAGCAGAAGTAGATGTTTTTCTCAAATTCTCTTACTTTTTTGATGATCTAATGGATGTTGGCAATTTGATCTCTGGTTCCTCTGCCTCTGCTAAATCCAGCTTGAACATCTGGAAGTTCGGGGTTCATGTACTGTTGAAGCCTGGCTTAGAGAATTTTGAGCATTACTTTGCTAGAGTGTGAAATGAGTGCAACTGTGCGGTAGTTTGAGTGTTCTTTGGCATTGCCTTTCTTTGGGATTGCAATGAAAACTGACCTTTTCCAGTCCTGTGGCCACTGCGGAGTTTTCCAGATTTGCTGGCATATTGAGTGCTGCACTTTCACAGCACCATCTTTCAGAATTTGAAACAGCTCAGCTGGAATTCTATTACCTCCACTAGCTTTGTTCATAGAGATGCTTCCTAAGGCCCACTTGACTTTGAACTCCAGGATACCTGGCTCTAGGTGAGTGATCACACCATCGTGATTATCTGGATTGTGAAGATCTTTTTTGTATAGCTCTTCTGTGCATTCTTGCCACCTCTTCTTAATATCTTCTGCTATCTTCTGTCCTTTATTGATCCCATCTTTGCATGAAATGTTTCCTTGGTACCTCTAATTTTCTTGAGGAGATCTCTAGTCTTTCCCATTCTATTTCTTTCCTCTATCTTTGCACTGATCACTGAGGAAGACTTTCTTATCTCTCCTGCTATTCTTTGGAACTCTGCACTCAAATGAGTATATCTTTCCTTTTCTCCTTTGCTTTTTGCTTGTCTTCTTTTCTCAGCTATTTGTAAGGCATCCTCAGACAACCATTTTGCTTTTTTGCATTTTTCTTGGGGATGGTCTCGATTCCTGTCTCCTGCGCAATGTCACAAACCTCCATCCATAGTTCATCAGGCACTCTATCAGATCTAGCACTTTAAATCTATTTCTCACTTCCACTGTATAATCATAAGGGATTTGATTTAGGTCATACCCGAATGGTCTAGTGGTTTTCCCTACTTTCTTCAGTTTCAGTCTGAATTTGGCAATAAGGAGTTCATGCTCTGAGCCACAGTCAGCTCCCGGTCTTGTTTTTGCTGACTGGATAGAGCTTCTCCATCTTTGGCTGCAAAGAATATAATCAATCTGCTTTCAATGTTGTCCATCTGGTGATGTCCATGTGTAGAGTCTTCTCTTGTGTTGTTGGAAGAGGGTGTTTGCTATGACCAATGTGTTCTCTTCACAAAACCCTGTTAGCCTTTGCCCCACTTCGTGACATCTGAGCTCCAGCGTAAAGGACAGACAGGAAGGATGAACCCTGGGGAAGCTGCGTCAGGAGGCAGGCTGGTGGGGCCAGGACTTGCCTCGGGGGGCTCTGTGGGTCACAGGACCAGGGGATGACCCTTCCCAGCCTGGGAAGCTTCCAGGGGGTTCTAAGCAAGATAGGACAAGATCTGATTGCCCCTTGGAGAGGTCTGTCCTGGCCATGTCAAGGGTGTTGCTGAGGCTGGCTGGGGGAGAGGAGCTGGTGGCTGGCGCGCTCTGGACTGGGGACAGCACAGCTCGGACCCCTGCCCGCCAAGCCCAGGTGTGCCCAGAGCATAGCCCAGTTCACGGCCCTGGAGTGCAGACACTTCTGGAAAAGGGGAAGCATGAGCAGGGCCTGGCTTTCGGGCAGGCGCTGGACTCCGGGGAGGGGGGGGCCTCCCGGCTGGCTGGGCGAGGGCCTGCAGGGCAGGAGGCAGGGCAGCCCTCGAGCTGCGAGGGGGCCGGGGCGGGGCACGCGGCCCGCCGGCTCCCACACGTGGCCTCGGCCAGGGCCTCACACTTTGCGGAGGCCGAAGCCCGCGGTGTCGGGCTTTTGTCGATTCGAGAGACGCAAAAAGAGCAGCGGTGGCCGGGCCCCGGGGGAGGGGGGCGGACGGGGGAGCGCGGGGGCAGCGAGCCCGCTCCGTGTGACCCGGAGCACACGTCGCCGCACATTTGTCAAAACCTGCAGAGAGAAGAGCCCAGCGGGACCCCTGATGAGAGCCGTGGGCTGAGTTAATCACAGGCTCTAGGCGGTGAGCCGTGCTCACGACAGCGAGGGAAGCGGAACGTCCTAGGCTTTCGGCTCTGTTCTTCTGTAGCAGAGTCTGCTGGTTTTATCAAGTTAATTTCAAGGACGTTTCATTGGCGTGCTCTGCCCACGCGTCACGCTGTCTCCGGGCGTCCCTGCATCTGTGGTGTGGCCAGGGGCCTGGGACGGCTACCCTCGGGCCACTCCGGATCCACTCGCCAAACCAGGCCTGTCCCCACCCCCGCAGGCCTGAGCCCCCTGCGTCCCAGCCACAAAGGGGCCCTCGGCTCTCCCTGCCCGGCAAGCGGCAGCGTGGGTTCAGGCTCACGCCGGGTGGCTGGTGGCAGGGACCAAGGCCCCGGATTGGTGGTAGAGGAGGGCTGAGCAGGACGAGGGGCTGGCCACACATCCTGTAGAGGAAGGGCCTCAGCAGGCAGACCCCCTCTCGGCCCCGTCACAGGCACCGTGGGGCAGGAGAGCCCGCCCTGGTGCCGGGTGGACACACGGCAGGCCTCCAGGAGCACGCGGCCCTGCGTGCAAACAGGCATGGAGGCCTCCAGAGACAGACCTGCCATGGCCAGCACACTTGGCGGCGCTGGGCTCCACACTGCCCACTGCAGGCAGGACCCTGGCATCAGCTGAAGCTTGGATGGGGGATCCACCTCTGAAGCCCCTTGCAGCCCCTCAGGGACCACCGCCTCCTCCCTGGAGCTGGCAGCTGAGACAACACCTCGCCCCAGGTGCGGGGGCTCCGGATACGGTCTGGGGCCTGGGAGCTCACTCCAGCCACTCTGGTGACCCTCAGGTGAGGGTATCAAGACAGCAAAGAGCAAAACGGGGGTGGAGAAGATGGTGACAAGCTGGGCAACACAGAGGAGAGACCCCACATGGCTTCCGCCAGTTCCGGCTCCCCTGCAGCTGCCCAGGGCCGGGGCTGGGGGTGCGGGGGTGCGGTGCAGGGTCCCTGGGCCCGCTCTCTGGCAAGCATGCACGCACACACCTGCACTCAGCCAGCTAGGCTGCAATGCAGCAAGACAACCCCTCCTTCCCACAGACCCACACCTTCTGCAGAAACGCTTTCCCTGCTGCTGCTGCTAAGGCGCTTCAGGTGTGTCCGACTCTGTGCAACCCCACAGACAGCAGCCCACCAGGCTCCCCCGTTCCTGGGATTCTCCAGGCAAGAACACTGGAGTGGGTTGCCATTTGCTTCCCCTGAGGGACTGGTAAATCTTGCCATTTGCAGACACGTTCCCGTGACCTCCACAGGATATCAGGGTGCCCTCTGTGCCCACAAGGCTGAGAAAGGGCACAGGAACTGCAGGCGGAAATTTTTCAGCTAAACAGAGATTTTTCTTCCTTAGCTCAATGTGAAACTTTAAAAATAGACGTAAGAATATGGCAGATAACATAAGAAAAAGTTCCCACCCCATTTCCTGCTTTTTCTCTATTTGCTACACGATCAGCTTTTTATTGTTTTTCTCTTTTTTTGAGAAAGAAAATTGTGCATCCATGGTATCTCTAGTCAAGCCACTATGGATCGCCTCCCTGCTTCCTGGTGCAGCCTGCCCGCCCCTCCTCTACCAGCCAGAGGCATCACACGTCCAGAACTGGCTCCTGGGAGGAAAAGCTCGAATGCCCAGAGCAAGCTCCCAACCCCGCACATGAGGCTGACCCCCCATGCACGCGTGCACACACACACACACACACGTGTGGACAAGGCACACACTTGTTGAGGGTCCAGCGGATGGAGCTGTTCCCTCTGTGGAGAGCACCACTGTCCCCCAAATGCTCAGATGACTCGGTGCGTCCCCCCCACTCAGAAACACCTGCTCCACGAGGCCACCAGGACCCCACCTCCCACATCACTCATCCTTCCTCACCCTCTGAGCATCCATTTGCTGATCCTGGATGTGTGGGGGGAGACTCAGAAACGGGGAATGGAACGCGGCTGTTGTCTGCACTACAGACTACAGGCGGGGCTTGCAGGAGAGCAGTGACACCAACAAGCCAGGCACTGGAGTCAGAGCCAACGACGGAGGAAGGCCTCCCTGGCGGCCCAGTGGTCACGACCTGGCCTTCTGGCGCATGGCGCGGGCCTTCCAGCTCAGGGGCATGAGTTCGATCCCTAGTCGGGGAGCTCAGATCCCACATGCCACCTTGCACGGTCAAAAATAAGCCACTGAGGAAATTTTAAAAGGTATAAGGACAAAAGTAACTCTCAGAACAAAAGCACAAGCCTTTCTAAATATTTTTAAAGAGCAAAGAACACACATCTTGATGAGAAAACTGCCGCAGCAACTATGACAGGAGCCGCGTGATCGTAACAGACTGCAGCAGAGCAAAGCCAAGAGCGTCAGCTGCATTAACACAAGCAGATAAGCTTAACGTGTCCTTTAAGCGAAGAATGTTTAAATGTGATTCGCGAATGAAGACAACTACATGCACACAGGAAACACACTTTAAAGACACAAAGAGGTTAAATGTAAAATAAATGAAAAAGATACAGTATGTGAACACAAATGAAGGGCAAGCTGGACGATGCGGATTTCAGAGAAAAGAAAATGACCAGGACGAAGAAGGACATTTCCTGGGGATGAACAGGTTCATTCATCAAGAGGACACAGCAATTCTAAATTCTAATGCAGCCAGTAACAAAGCTTAGAAACCCTGGACAGAAGCTACTAAAAGGGGAAGAAGGAAAAGATGGATCTACAGTCATAGTTGCAGACGTTGACGCCCAGCCCCCTCTCAATAATTGATAGAACAAGCAGACACGCAGTCAGTGAGGACGCAAGAGACAAGAACACTGCCAACCACAAGGACCTAACTGACATTTACAGGACAGTCCTTCCAGCAACAGCAGCACACGCTTCTTTCAAGCATGCATGGAATATTCACAAAGATAAATCTCATGTTGGGCCGTAAAACAAGTCTTAACAAATCTTAAAAGAATCAAATCATGGTAAGTGTTTTCTCTTACTTCAAATGGGTTAAAGTAGAAATCAGCGACAGAGAAACCATTTTGAAAATCCACAAATGTTTGGTAAAGTAAGTAATATGCTTTTAAATAACCCATGAATCAAAGAGGAAATCACAAATAAATTAGAAAATATCAATATATTTGGAATGGAATGAAAATAACATAGTACATTTAAATCTGTGAGATGCAACTAAAATGGTCTTTGGACCAGTCAAGCTATTAAGTAATATGCTTTTAAATAACCCATGAATCAAAGAGGAAATCACAAATAAATTAGAAAATATCAATATATTTGGAATGGAATGAAAATAACATAGTACATTTAAATCTGTGAGATGCAACTAAAATGGTCTTTGGACCAGTCAAAGCTATAGCTTTTCCAGTGGTCATGTATGGATGTGAGAGTTGGACTATAAAGAAGACTTTGAGTACCGAAAAATTGATGCTTTTGAACTGCAGTGTTGGAGAAGACTCTTGAGAGTCCCTTGGACTGCAAGGAGATCCAACCAGTCCATCCTAAAGGAGATCAGTCCTGAATATTCATTGGAAGGACTGATGCTGAAGCTGAAAGTCCAATACTTTGGCCACTTGATGCAAAGAACTGACTCACTGGAAAAGCCCCTGATGTTGGGAGGGATTGAAGGTGGGAGGAGAAGGGGAGGATAGAGGATGAGATGGTTGGATGGCATCACTGACACGATGGACTTGAGTTTGAGCAAGCTCCGGGAGATGGTGAAGAACAGGGAGGCCTGGCGAGCTGCCGTCCGTGGGCTGCAGAGTCAGATACAGCTGAGAGACTGAACGACGGCAGCAAAGGCCAGCAAACACCAACATTAGAAGATCAGAGAGGTCTTTAATCAACGACCTGGTGGGTCAGAGGGTGAAGCGTCTGCCTACAATGCGGAGACCTCGGTTCCATCCCCGGGTCGGGAAGATCTCCTGAAAATGGCAACCCACTCCAGGATTCTTGCCTGGAAAAATCCCATGGACAGAGGAGCCTGGCAGGCTACAATCCAGGGGGTCGCAAAGAGTTGGACACAACTGAGCAACTTCACTTCACTTAATCAGTGACCTCGGTTTCTCCTTGAAGAAGCTAGAAAAAAGTGAGAAAACTGAAACTTAGGAAAAATCAGCAGAAACCATGAAATAACAAAAAAGAAGACAATCCAGTGAAACCCAAGTTAAGAGTTAGTTGTTTCAAATCAGCAAAATCACTTAAACTCTAGCCAGACTGATCATCATCATCCAAAAAAAAAAAAAAAAGGCACTAATCACCAATATACAGGAACGAGAGGAGAGACGGCACCGCAACCCTACCGCAATAATGAGACACTATGAACTTTGCTCATAAATAAATTTAACATCTTGGGTGAAATAATGAATCCCTTCAAACACACCAAGCACAAACTCTACTCAAGAAGAAACAGATACCTTGAATATAAGTATCAAATGCACGTAAAATCTAGTCAACAGTCTTTTCATAAGGAAAGTCCAGGCCTAGATGGCTTTACAGACGAATTCCACCCCATGCAGAGGTAAGAAATAAGAACAATTCTCCAGCTCACAAAATATTTTCAAGAGGGTGAAAGAAACAAAGAATCATTTTTGGCCATTCAAAAATATAAATAAATTCAGAGATAGAAACAAGGGGAAAAAAACCACTGGGGGGGGACCAATTCTACACAGTTCTTCTCCCCACATGAAGAAAGAACACCCCAGAACGCACTACCAGCAAGCCTTCACTCTGGCACCAAAAGCAAAAACATCGTAAGAAATCTATAGACATTGTTCCTCACGAACTTAGATGCGAAAGTTCTCAGCAAAATTTTGGCAGATTAAGTTCGACAATATACAAAAAAAAGGTAATAATACAACATGGCCAAGTCAGGTTCATCCAGAAACACAAACTGGGTTTAACAGTTGAAAAAGTCAATCGATATAATTTACCATATTGAGACGAAAGAAGAAAAAAAAAACACGATTATCTCAAGAGGTACAGAAAAAGCACTGGACGAATTTTGGCATCCATTCACGGTAAAATAATTAGCATCAATACTGGAAGGAAAATTCCTCGGCCCAACGAACGTCATCCCTGGAAACGGGGCAGCATCACCGTGGCAGGGCTGCGTGGCGTCACCTGCTCGTTCCACTCACACGCAGACTGTGGCGCGCTGCGGCCCACGGGGTCTCAGCCAGACGTGTGGCTGCCAAGTGGGGTGGCAGGGAGGAGGGAAGGCTTGGGAACTTGGGGTTAGCAGAGGCAAATTATTGTATACAGGGTGGATCAACACCCAGGTCCTACTGGAGTAGCACACGGAACCCTATTTAGTATCCTGTGATAAAGCATAGTGTGAAAGAATATTAAAAAGAATGTAACTGAGTCACTTGGCTGTATGGCAATAATTAGCATTTGTCAATCAACTATTTCAATAAAATGTATTTTTTAAAAAAAGAAGAATTACAAGTCCTTACAAAGACTGGAATGCAAATGTCTTCTCAGTAGCTCTAAACGGGAAACCCGAAGGCCCACCACCACGTACCTGAATAAACAGCCTGTGGTCCATCCACCCAGCAGAACACAAGTCGGCAACAAAAAGGACGGCCCATGGACACACACAGCCCCCTGGACGCACCTCCAAGAAATGCCGTGGGGCGCCAAACAGGGGCACGCATGTGGGATCACTGACGAGGGGGCCCCGGGAGTGCAGCCCCGTGTCTGCCGATGGGCCTGAGTGGGGAGGGGCGGCAGGAGGGGGCCCAGGGCCAGAGGACAGCTCTGGGGGGATGGCCTCACGGCGTCTGCCACGCGCTTTTAGCACGGCCATCGAGCAGGTGCCAATCACCCTGCGTTAAAGCTGGCTTTGGCTGAAGTGAGCAGTCAACAGGCCAGAGGCTACCGCATAAAGCGCCCCCAGCCGCCACGGCAAGCTCAAGCCTGCTGTCTGTCTGTCCGTCTCCCTTGCGTTTCAGGTGCAATAGACCCAGAAGTGCTCCCCAAAGACTCCTAATCCAGGTTCCTGGCTCCCAACTGAGGCACTTCTGGGAGGCACTGAGGCCTTCCCTCTTACTTCCCCAGCACCCCACCTCACCAGGAAGGGGAGGCCACTTGTTGACCGGGTCCCTCTGGCCCTCGAGGCCATCAGACCTGGACTGAGAACCTCACGCCCGCGGCCCCAGGTACCTGAGTCACCACCGCACTGAGCTATGTGCTGAGGGTGGGGACCCTGGGCGAGCGCCAGGGGAGAGGCTGTCTGGACCCCTTCCCACCACCTAGAGTCTCTCTGGTGAGGCCCAGGAGGGTTCACAGCACAGTTCTGGGCCTTTGGAGAGTCACTGGCCACAGCAAGCCTACTCTGAACCAGAAAGGGCTGGGACCTTCTGAAGATGGGGCACAGAGGCCTCCAGGGCCACCAGCTGCCTCCAGATGCCCATTTACACAGACACCACTGACGGAGCTTAGGGAGGACTCTCCCAGCAGCAGAAATCCTCGCAGGCTCCCAGGACGAGAAGACCTCTTCCCAACGTCCCAGAGTCACTAAGTTGTCTAAGAGATGTCCTCATCTAAAGAAAAATCACCGTGAACCTGAAATGAAGACAGAGCCGTTGAGCAAAAGGGGGGAGGTTTGGGGGACCCCAAAGGAGGGAGTCAAGGCCCACTCTCCAGGACCCTGAACACAGTGAGGTCACCAGGGTTCTGGGGTCAGTTCAGGCTTTTGCAGCCAGGCCCAGGGACCTTGAGGGGTTGATAATGTTGAGAAATGAATGCACATGGACCCAGCCTGGTCCCCACCATCAAGGACTTCAGCTCCCATCCCCGACCCTCCCGGCTGGGCTCAGAGAATGGTCTGAGGGAAGACACAAGCCCAGCTCAAGAAGCTGAAGATGAAATAAAGATGCCGTCCCCTCCCAGCCCCGCCCAGGTCTCCCCACCAAACTGTGTTCTGAACACAAAGTAACCTCAGCTCTGTCGTGCTCGAAAACTGACCAGGCCGCCACGGGCCAGCGGGGCGGGGGAAGGCCGTCTTCTCAGAACACACTTCACATTTTGTTCCCGTCCAGCTTCCCGTGCTGACAGTGTCTGGATTAACCGTGCAGATGGAACGCGGCCCCGAGGGGGTCTCGCCCCTGCCGGCCGGAGCTCTGGGCCGAGCGTGCTTGTGTGCACGTGTGCGCGCAGACACATGGATGTGCCTGAGTGTGCATGCCACGTGAGCGTGTCCACACGCACAGGCCTCCACGCGTGTGTCCCCCCTGTGTGTGTGTGTGTGTGTCCCTGGGCATGCCTGCCTCTCTGGCAGCATTCAGCTGGACCAGACACGCCTTTACCAAGTGGGGAAACGGGTACCACCAGCTCGTGGCCACCCTGGCTTGGGTGCCAGCCACCAGGGGAACTTTTCTCAGCCCAGCGGGCTTGGGTCCACCTGGAAACGCTAAGGTGAGACCCCTGCCGTGAGCTTTGGGCTGGGGGCGGTCTCCGTCTCACAGTCACCAGCCTAAGGGGAGCCGGAGTGTGAAGGTCTGAAGCCTGGACTCACCTTCCGGGGCGGCCCAGCGGGACTGGCGCCCGCAGACCCGTGTGTGTGAGGAGGGGCTCGTCGCCCCCAAGCTCCCATGACCCTCAGATGCCTGGGCTTCCTCAGGGGCTCATGTGGTAGAGAATCTGCCTGCAGTGCGGGAGACCCAGGTTCAATCCCTGGGTTGGGAAGATCCTCTGAAGAGGAACTGGCAACCCACTCCAGGATTCTTGCCTGGAGAATCCCATGGACAGAGGAGCCTGGCGGGCTATAGCCCGTGGGGTCACAAAGAGTTGGACACAGCTGAGTGATAGCACTTAGGTGC
>SJYC01101437.1:0-15776 GCA_006408675.1 Madoqua kirkii
TCCTCTGAAGAGGAACTGGCAACCCACTCCAGGATTCTTGCCTGGAGAATCCCATGGACAGAGGAGCCTGGCGGGCTATAGCCCGTGGGGTCACAAAGAGTTGGACACAGCTGAGTGATAGCACTTAGGTGCTTGGAGGGCCTTTCTCAGCCCCCCTGAACTCATGGGTGTCCTCAAGGCCTCCTGAGCCCAGCTGAGGCAGGAGGAGGGCACCCAGGGACCCAGAAAGAGGTGGCAGGCAGCCCGCTGGACACAGGGGCGGGGGGCCCTTGCTCAGGAAGGTCTCTCGCTGGGTTATGGGAGGGGGCTGCCAGCAGCCCCCAGACCCAGGGGCCCCCACAGCTACCTCCTTCCACCTAACCCACCCAGTGTGCCTGACCACCGCGTAACTGAGAGGCAGAAAATGCAGAAAGAGAAGCCGCCTCCTCCTGCTCCCAGGTCTGTTTAGTGAGTCAGGGGCCAGGGTGGGGGCGGCCAAGAGGCACGGTGGCCCACGACCCCGCAGGGCTGTGCCAGCCCCTTCTGCCCTCTCATGAAGCCACACAATGAGACACTCCAACGGGCGCGCGGCCGGGGCCCCTGGCTTCCATTCTCCATGACCTGGGGAGGCAGAGAACGCGATTATAGCCCATCTGAATGCAGGCTCCTGGGCAATTATTCTGGCACCTGCAAGCCCCCAGCCCCCACCCAGCGACCGGCGACTCCCGCGGCCCACTCGTCCGGGGGGCGACAGCTGGCGGACCCCACCACGCCGCACCCCACGGCCACGAGGCCCCGCCGGGCTCATCCTATTATCCCTGACGACGGCCCTGGGCAGCCCCCCGGGAGCCCCCACGTGGAGTGCCGGTGCCAGCCCCCGCCAGCCCCCGGCGGCACGGCTGCCTGTTCAGCCTGATCCCATCATGTTATGTCAGCTGTTACCCCGCGCTTAAAACAAGGCCCTCCAGCTGGCCAGGGTCAGACGTGAAAACAAGCCCTAACAAAACCCGGCCCTCCAGCTACCCCGAGCGGAGACCCCACTGAATGTGGCACTTAACGACGCGCCCTCTGCAGCCCCCAGGCCCAGCATAAAGGAAACACCTGTCCCACGGACGGCACACTCTAATCCCGCTAAACCCCCAGTGGAGGGGCTGCGGGCCGCAGCAGGCGCCCCCGCCCCAGCGTCTGACTTTTGTCCTGGGCCCTGTGTTTTGGCGGGCAAGGCGGGACAGAAAACACGGAGCAGACCCCCCAGCAGGACCCACGCCACGGGGGGCAGAGTGTGGGGACCCTCTTCCTGGGGGCGGCTGACGGGCGGCCTGGGTGCCGAGGAAGACCCCCTGCCTGCTCAGTCGGGGCCTTCCAGGAGGGCCAGAGGGGCACGTGGCTTGACTCCGGAGGCTGAGCTGAGCTCCCGTCTGTCCAGACCCAGGGTCCCCCCTCGTGCCCACCCACCTGCACCCCAGCCTGGAGCTGTGTCACCATGGCCTCGGAAAATGGGGGAGAACGAGAGGGTGCGGTGAGGGGAGCTGGGGAGCGAGGCCACCGACACCCGGCGACTCGGAGAGGAGGCTCTGCTGCTGTGCAGCCGCTCAGCCGTGTCCGACCCTCTGGGACCCCGTGGACCGCAGCGCGCCAGGCCTCCCCGTCCCTCACCATCTCCTAGAGCTTGCTCAGACTCATGTCCATAAAGTCAATGATGCCATCCAGCCACCCCATCCTGTCGGCCCCTTCTCCTCTGGCCCTCAATCTCTCCCCGCATCGGAGTCTTTCCTAAGAAAGCCCCAGGGGCCACGCAGACACAGCACACAGGCATCACGGGTGTCAGGAGCGGCCGTGGGCCTGCGGTGAGCCCTGCCTGACTCCTGCCCAAGGGATAGGGCTGTGCCAGCCCCTTCTGCCCTCTCATGAAGCCACACAATGAGACACTCCAACGGGCGCGCGGCCGGGGCCCCTGGCTTCCATTCTCCATGACCTGGGGAGGCAGAGAACGCGATTATAGCCCATCTGAATGCAGGCTCCTGGGCAATTATTCTGGCACCTGCAAGCCCCCAGCCCCCACCCAGCGACCGGCGACTCCCGCGGCCCACTCGTCCGGGGGGCGACAGCTGGCGGACCCCACCACGCCGCACCCCACGGCCACGAGGCCCCGCCGGGCTCATCCTATTATCCCTGACGACGGCCCTGGGCAGCCCCCCGGGAGCCCCCACGTGGAGTGCCGGTGCCAGCCCCCGCCAGCCCCCGGCGGCACGGCTGCCTGTTCAGCCTGATCCCATCATGTTATGTCAGCTGTTACCCCGCGCTTAAAACAAGGCCCTCCAGCTGGCCAGGGTCAGACGTGAAAACAAGCCCTAACAAAACCCGGCCCTCCAGCTACCCCGAGCGGAGACCCCACTGAATGTGGCACTTAACGACGCGCTCCTCTGCAGCCCCCAGGCCCAGCATAAAGGAAACACCTGTCCCACGGACGGCACACTCTAATCCCGCTAAACCCCCAGTGGAGGGGCTGCGGGCCGCAGCAGGCGCCCCCGCCCCAGCGTCTGACTTTTGTCCTGGGCCCTGTGTTTTGGCGGGCAAGGCGGGACAGAAAACACGGAGCAGACCCCCCAGCAGGACCCACGCCACGGGGGGCAGAGTGTGGGGACCCTCTTCCTGGGGGCGGCTGACGGGCGGCCTGGGTGCCGAGGAAGACCCCCTGCCTGCTCAGTCGGGGCCTTCCAGGAGGGCCAGAGGGGCACGTGGCTTGACTCCGGAGGCTGAGCTGAGCTCCCGTCTGTCCAGACCCAGGGTCCCCCCTCGTGCCCACCCACCTGCACCCCAGCCTGGAGCTGTGTCACCATGGCCTCGGAAAATGGGGGAGAACGAGAGGGTGCGGTGAGGGGAGCTGGGGAGCGAGGCCACCGACACCCGGCGACTCGGAGAGGAGGCTCTGCTGCTGTGCAGCCGCTCAGCCGTGTCCGACCCTCTGGGACCCCGTGGACCGCAGCGCGCCAGGCCTCCCCGTCCCTCACCATCTCCTAGAGCTTGCTCAGACTCATGTCCATAAAGTCAATGATGCCATCCAGCCACCCCATCCTGTCGGCCCCTTCTCCTCTGGCCCTCAATCTCTCCCCGCATCGGAGTCTTTCCTAAGAAAGCCCCAGGGGCCACGCAGACACAGCACACAGGCATCACGGGTGTCAGGAGCGGCCGTGGGCCTGCGGTGAGCCCTGCCTGACTCCTGCCCAAGGGAGGCCCCGGGCCAGCGGCTCGCCCCAGCAGGCGACTGTCTCCTTCCAGGGCCCCCGGGGGCCGGGCAGGACAGGCTTCCTCGCGGGGAGGGCCTTGGGCAGACGGTGCCCTCAGGAGCTCTCAGTGGTCTCCCAGCAAAGACACCCCAGAAGGCAGCTGAGAGGCCAGCACCCACCTCCCACCTCGCCTCCCAGAGCTTTACGGCCTGAAAACAGGAAACACCAGGGAGACGGAGCCGGAGCCGGCCGGTTCACACAGCCGGCAGAGCCCTGGCCGGTCGCAGCCCTGGGGCCTCCACGTGGCCATCACAGGCGCTCCCCTGGACCACTGAGCACCCTCCGCCCAGCGGGAGCCGCGGGCCCCCAACTCCAATTTCCTCCCGGAGGAAACGCCGGGGCCCGGGGGCCCACATGGGGCCTTGGGGGAGGAGATCGGAGGAGGCGCCCGCTTCCCACGGGATCTGGGCTGCAGGTGGACGTGGCCGGGCCCCCACCCCGGCCCTCCACCCCCAGGTGGGGCCCTGTCCTCCCGCACACAAGACTGCCTGGCCGGCCCAGGGCGTGGCCCAGCCCAGGGCACTGGCACGGGATCGGGTTACGTGTTTTTCGAGAAAGTTTCGAACACGTTGCAGTTCCCTTCACCTCCTGCCCAGGCACCCCCACCCCCCGCCCCCAGTTCTGAGCTGATTTGATGGACAGGACAGTCCCGGCCGTGACAGAGCGTGGGCTTCACAGAGGACGCCTTTGTTAGCGCGCGCGAGGCGCCCAGGACCCCTCCACCCACAGGGCCCCGCGCCCCGCGGAAGGCTCCGGTTACAGCTGAGGGTTCCCGTTTTCACGGCTCCAGGCTGAGGGCAGACCCCGCAGGAAGGAATGTCAGCTGTCCCCTCAGGAGCAGCTGCCTCCAGGCCAGGAACGCGGCCAGGAGCCCCAGGGACAGGGACCCCTGGCGGGCGGGCGTGATGGTCCAGGAGTGGGAGGCAGAGCTGGCACCCGGGCCTCACGGGGGCCCCTCAACCTCGAGCCCTTGGCCGCCGCCTGCGCAGCCGTCCTCAGGGCGGGGGCCCTTCCCACTCACAGGGCAGGGCGGCGGCGCTGGCCTCTCAGAGCCCAGGAGGGAGACCCCGCAGGCAGAGCTGGGACCCCGTCAGGCCAAAGAGGCCACAAGCCCGTGGCGAGCACGCACAGAGGGGGAACGCCACAGACGCCAGGAGGGACGAAGGCACTCGGAGGGGATCCCAGGGGTGGGTGGACAAGCGCCCGGAGGGGCTGGAGGAAGTGAGGGGGCCGTCCCGGGGGAAGGGACACAGGGCCCTTCCTTCCAGGGACGCAGCAGGCGGCTCGGGCCCACATCCGCAGAATCACGGGTTGGGGGCCCCTGTTCTCAGGGGTCCCCACATGGTGGCCAAGGGGCTCTGGAGGATCAGCCAAGACCCCTGAGGGCAGCAGCTTTAAATTCTGCCCAGTGGCCCTGAAGCCTCTGCTCATGGACTCTCAGGGAGCCCCCACACCTGCCTGAGCCCCCTCCCCCGGGGCCAGGGTTCCTGCACACTGCCTTCCGGGGGGCGGCTGGCAGTGGGGCCTTGGGAGGGGTGGGCCCCCTGCAGCCACGACACCCCCGCACCCCGAGCTGTAGGGTCAGACCCCACAGTCAGGCCTCTGGGGCACCTGAGCCACCACTGGTGCCCACTGCAGAACTAGGAGCTAGCAGAGAAACGTCCGGAAGGCACACTGGCTGTGGGGAGCCGCCCCAGCTCCCAGGGTTTCTACCCCAGACCCAGGAGGCTCTGCCCCACCCACGGCGCAGCCCGGAGTCCCCGCACCACAGCACGCAGAGCGGACGCCTGAGCAGGCAGCGGCTCGACCCTGGCCTGCCGGGGCGCTCCTGTGCACACAGAGGGGTGCCCCACGCCTTCTGGCTCCTGGGGGTGAGGGGGCCAGGCCCTCCCACACTCTGGCACCACCCCGTCTTACACAGGCCCCAGGGAGGACCCTGGGCGCAGAAATAGAGCCCGTGCCGCTACCACAGAGTGGGCGCAGTAAAAACACTTGCTGAACAGACGCAGGTGAGGACACCCCCGCACCGGGATGGAGCGCCGAGGCTGCTACATCCTGAGGAAGAACACAGAGAGGGCCCCAGCAGCCAGAAACAGTCCTCACCGGGCAGTGCCCATGTGCCAGGGACAGAGGCCCAGGGGCTCAGGGCCCCGCAGCGGGGACACGTCTCCCCAGAGCACATGGGGGCCAGAGGACAAAGCCAGCAATGTTGCTGGACGAGCAGGAAGGTGACCCAGAAGCGGGTGTACAGGAGCGGGGCTTTGCTGGATGTATAGGAGTTTACCAAGCAGACAGGGGAAAGCTGAGAGAACAGCCCCCTAGGGAGACATCAGCCCAGGAGCAGACACGACCTTGGGGTCTGTTCACAGAGAGCCTGGGCCAGCCACCGGGAGCCCGGCCTTGGGCAGACGTGACCCAGGCTCTGTGAGCCTCTACCCGTCCATGCAGAGGCTCACAGCATGGCTAGCGGGGGGCCGCAGGCCCGGACTCGGCGCCACTGCCTCGATCGGCGCGAGAAGGGTTAGGGAGCAGGGCCGGGAACGGGCGGGCCTGCAGAGGCCAGAGCGAGCAGGGCGTGTGCTGGGGCTGGGGGTCAGGAGACAGAGCCCAGGCCTCATTCCAGAGAAATGCGGGGCCCACCGAGGGGCCAGGGCACGTGTCCAGGGTGGGGGGGTCCCCGTGGGGCCTGGATTCGCAGCTAGGAAACTGAGGCCTGGAGGGCGGGTCGCTTTTGCCTGTGCTAGGGGAGCTGGGGCCCCCGGGGTGGGTGATCCAGCTGGAGGGAGGGCTGGGTCACTGCAGAGGGGCCCCCGGGAGCCTGGGCCAGGGAGGAAGCCTCAGCGATGACCTCATCCACTAGGCCTCCGGGCTGCGGCTCACGGGGTTTTCAACCGCAGGCAGCACAGGACAATCCCTGGTATGCTCCCACCAGAAGCTCAGGATACGCGGGGTCTGTGCTGTGCTTTTGAGGGCCTCTCTCTTTGTGTGGGATTTGAAAAAGGAAAGAAAAAAAAACACCCTGAGATTTCAGAGACAAAAACCAGCCCCTCACCTGGGCCCAGCCAGGGTTTCTTCCCCCAGGGAGCGGGAAGGGGGTGTGTTTGCCACAGCAGCAGGCCGGGGTGGGGGACGGGGGCGGGGGGGCACAGGAGAGCCGCCCAGAGCTGGAGCCCGGCCACAGGCGCATGTGCACGCAGAAACACGGGCACAGAGTGTGCATGCGGCCATGTGTACAAGCAGACACACAGACGTGCTGCACGCTTGCACAGACACGTGTACACACACACACACACACACACACACACACACACACACACACACGGCTTCCTCTGAATTCAGGAACCATGTCAGGAGCCCTGTTCCCCGGAAGCCGCAAGCAGGGCTCAGATCTCGAACAGGCCGTCTGCAGCTCCAGGACAGACACTGTGGCAGCGATGAGACCCCACCTCAAGTGGCTTTTCCAGCCCCCGACCCAGATCTCCCTGGTTCAGCAAAACACTTAATCCCTTGGAGGCTGCCTGAGGCTCCCTCGCCAGGAGCTGAGACAGCAGCTCTCCAGCCCCATGAAAACCAGCATCTGAAAAGGAAGGAAGACATATGGGCTTTGTGGGAAAACACAGCTTCGAAGGACTGTTTTCCACCATTTAAGCATCGAGCTGCTCTCGGGGCCCCTCCTGGGCTCCGGGCTGCGGTCTGGCTGGGAGCTCTGGGTCCCGGCCAGCGGCGGCCCCAAGCCACGGGCAACAGCGCCACCTGGTGTCCTGAAGCCCCAGCCTGCGCGGCCTTGGCCAACCCCGGGGGCCTGCGACCACCGCCTCTGCAGCCCCTGCCCACACTCGCTCCCTCCGTCTCTCCCTGCCTGGGGTCATGCCCATACCCAGCCCGCAGACCACAGCCTCTCCAGGGAGCCCCCGGCCATAGCCTTCTCCGAGAGCCCCGGGACCCAGGCCTGTCTTGCCCACTGCCAGCTGCAGGGGGTGGTCCCGGCCCGCCCCTGGAGGCCCCCCAGCCCACCTACCTCCTCCTCCCACCCTCAGGGCACCCCTCTTCCAGGAAGCACTCAGCACCCCTGCAGACACCCTGTCCGCCCCCCAGTCCCACTTCACCTCTTACCTCCTTCATGCCCCAACCCTTGACATAATTCGTATCACAATTCATCTCTTCCCTGGAGCCTGGGCCCCTGCGGCTGCATTCCTGCCAGTGACCCTGATACCCCGCCGCCCGCCCTATGGCCGTGACTCCAGAGCTGGCTGGACATGGGCGGCTCAAACCCACCCAGAGGACCTGCTTCCACAGGCCAGCGCGTTACGAAACCTTTGGGAACTCAGTACAGGCCATCAGAAGGTTGCATCTGAGGCCATCCTCCCCCAGGCCTTTGTTCCGCAGTTGGGGAAGCTGAGGCCCAGGATCCCACGGCAGCTCTGGGAGCCCCACGGAGCCCCCTCTGGGCTCCTGGACTCAAAGCGGAGTGTCCAAACCCAGAAGCGCCGTTCTGGGCCTGTGGCGGGTGCTGCCCGTGGGCCCCTGCCCTGGGGGACGGCAGAGGAAGGAGACAGAGCCTGGGGCTCCCCGCTTCAACCTGCATACCCCTGTGCCCAGCCACCAGGGGGAGAGCAGGGCACACTGAGGAGGGGGAGCCCCGGCAGATGGTGGTCTCGGGGGGCGCCAGCGGTGATGGCCGAGCCGAAGCCTGACAGGACGTCTGGGAAGGCAGCCCGCAGAAGTGTGTGCCAGGGCCCCAGGGCAGCGGGAGGGGGTCAGGGGTCAGCAAGCTGCACAGGAGCAGAGGAGCCGGGGGACTGGGAGAGAGAGGAAGCGCGCGATACCGGGGGCCCAAGAGGCCCAGCAGATCCGAAAGCCCGTCAGAGCGTACAGAATGATCAGAGCTTGGTTTTGGAAAACCTCCCGCCCCGCCCCACTCCCTGCCCCAAGCCAGCAGCTGCGGTGTGGAGCACGAGTGTGGCAGAGAGAATGGGGGGGGCGTGGAACAGGGGTGCACCCACAGCAGGGGCCCTCTGCCGGGAGGTGGGGGCTGCTCGCTGCCACACACCCCCGGGTCCCAGCTCCAGCGGCGCCCCGATCCCCAGTGAGGGTGGTTTAGTCGCTCAATTGTGTCTGACTCTGTGTGGCCTACCAGGCTCCTCTGCCCATGTGATTCTCCAGGCATGAATACTGGAGTGGGTAGCTTTTCCCTCCTCCAGGGGATCTTCCCAACCCAGGAATCGAACCCGGGTCTCCTGCATCGCAGGCAGATTCTTTACCAACTGCGCCACGAAGGAAGCCTCAGGGAAGAGACCGCAGTTCCGAGCACAGCCACCAGGAGGCGCGCGGACCTCAGCAATGCCAGGACTGTGGGCGGCCAGTTCCTCCAGGAGGCGGGCTCTGGGCCTCCTCGCTTCATGAAGCCCCAAGGAACCCAGTGTGACCATGAGAGCAATGTCAGCGGGGAGCTCCCAGACAGGCCAAAGGGAGAGGGGAGGCCGGACCAGACAAGGCCCGAGGCCGCCAGGGCCTGCCCCCCACCCCGGGCTGTCCTGGGGTCACCCACACCCTTGATGGTCTGCTTCCCAGCCCCAGAGCCGGGCCTGGGATACGCTGGCATCAGCGGTGATTCAGGAGCCAAAATCCCGTGTGGGCTGCACCTGGGGGCCCGGCCTGAGCCGCAGGAGGGTGGGGCCAAGTGGCCTGCAAACCAGGACCCCCGGTGCTGCAGAGCCCAGGCTGGGGTGGGGGGGGTGTCCCAGGGGCCCCTACCCCGATGGGAATCAACGCGGTGGGGGCCTCTCAGTGAACCTTCCAGCGGAGGTGGAGCCGACCCAGTCACTCAGGGGCCTTGTGGGCTGAGCTATGAGCCCCCAGATCCCTATTTTGGGATTCTGACCTCAGAATCTCAGATGCTGCTGTGTTTGGAGACGAGCCTTTAAAGAGGTGGTCACAGTAAAATGAGGTCCGTAGGGCGGGTCCTCGTCCCCCAGGACTGGCGTCTTCATAAGTAGAGGAGGTCAGGACGTGGACACAGGGAGAACGGCAACACACAGATGGCACCGTCCCAGCTGAGCCCTGCCCTCTCCCGGGGCCTGAAGGCCACCCCCAACCCAGAGTGCCCAGCAGTCTGCCCGGGCCGGCGCATCTCCTCAGGAGACGCGGAGAGCCCCCTCGCCCCGCCCCGTGAAGCCCAAGCGACCGAGGGACGCCAATCTTCACACCCAACCAAGGCACCGGACCAGACCTAGCAGCAGCAACTCCAGACAGACAGCTCCAGAGGCTCAGAGGACAAACCCCCGCAAACAGTAACGGAACGCAGGAAGCCACAGGCTGCACAGGCGAGAAGGGCAGTCGCCTTCCTAGACACCAAAAACCCTCCCGGAAACAAAGCGGCAGAGTTCCATTGCCAAGGGCAACGAATGACTGTTGGTATACTGATGGCAACAGCAGCTGTCTAAAGCCCGCATCCCCAAACCATGAAGCCCTCCCGATAAACACACGCCCTGCCCGTGGACAGAACGACCCACGCCAGAGAGGCTGGCCTCCCCGAATTCTCGCCTCAGACACCAACAGGCGATATCTGGGAGGCCAGGAAGCTGATCACAAAGGTCACTGGAGAGAAGAGACGAGCGAGAATCGCCAGGGGACCCCTGAGAGAGAAGAGGGGCCCCGACATTAACCGCACGGCGAGGCGGATTGTCGTGGAGATGCAGACGCAGCTCTGGACGGGACAGGAGGCCGCAGAGCAGAGCCCTGGACGTCCGGGTCCCCAGCTGCGTGGGGCAAAAAGACCCACTCTGGAGTAAGTGGTGCTGGGGGCAGGGGCGAGAGGAGCAGGGTGAGAGCGGACTGGATGCCTCCACCAGGACGTGCCCAATGAACCCCAACAATTTAAAGCCACGAGATCCTCCCAGACAGCCCTAACCTAAGAAGGGGAAACTCCACAGCCCTAACCTAAGAAGGGGGAGGTCTGTGAGCCCGAATGCAGAAGCGTCGGGTGACCGGTGGAGCCCACTGCATCAAGGGCAACGGGCACTGCCTCGAGGCATGCACGGTCACGCAGACTCAGGGACCCCGGCTCACAGCCATCGGCTGGCGAGGGCAGGGGCGGAGATGCCCGCAGATCTGTGTGCCAGCAGGCTGAGCAGACCCTGACCCTGGCGCCTGGTGCCCATGTCCTCTCGTCCTTCCTTCCCTCCCAGCTCAGCCCACTCCTCCCAGAAGCCCTCCCAGACCACCAGGCCCAGGGGCCCGTCATTCTTCCGCCTTCTCAGGCCAGTGGTCACATCCTGGCAAGGAAGGGAGCCAGGAAGGCGGGGTCCCCACTGCCTCTAGGCCCCTGGTGTCAGGGCAAACCCCCCGAGCCAGCCCGCCCTGGGGCTCTGGCACAGGGTCCCGTGGGTGGGAGAGGCCAGGGGTGGCGGGCTTCACGCTGCAGCCCACCTGCCCGGGGCAAGAGCACAGGGCCCCTCACGCTGGTACGTACCATCCAGAAGAGGGTCCCCGTGGCCAGGGCGACGTACTGCTCGATGGTGGACAGCACGCTGAAGACGAGGCAG
The DNA here is from genome assembly GCA_006408675.1 of Madoqua kirkii. Classification (NCBI taxonomy): domain Eukaryota; kingdom Metazoa; phylum Chordata; class Mammalia; order Artiodactyla; family Bovidae; genus Madoqua; species Madoqua kirkii. Next base: position 10,811 of record SJYC01101437.1, read on the forward strand.
GCCAGGACGATGAGGAAGCTGCAGGCGGGAGCGCGCAGTCAGAGTCCAGGAGGGGCGCCCGCCCCGCCCGCGCCACGGCCCAGGAAGGGGCGCGGGCAGGGGCCGGCCACCGCCAGGGGCCGGCCACTGCTGCCCGGGGCTGAGGGCTCCCACTGCCACCAGCCCCGACCACCAGGCGCGCACCAAGCGCGGCACAGCCAACAGCAGGCAGTCACCGCCCGGCCGGGAAGGGACGGGCTCTGACCCAGGCTACAGGCAGACGGGCCTCGGGGGCCCAGGCCGAGAAGCCAGGTGCTGCCCACGTGGTCTCCAAGGGTCCAGAGGGGAAAGTCACGGGCAGAGAGCCGCCTGGGGACCACGGGGCCGAGGGGCTTCCTCTGGGGCGGCAAACGTCCTGGACACAGGGTGGCGGTCGCAGGCTCCGTGGACGTCCCCACAACGTGCGGCGCGCCCAACACGAGGGCTCACGCGGCCCGGGGGCGCAGGCAGCCGCAGGAAGCAGCCCCGCGCCACCTCCAGCCCGCCTCCCCATCGACACAGCCCGCGGCCGCTTCCTCTCAGCAGTGGCCATGCAGCCAGGGACGCAGGGCCAGCCCCGGGGATGCCCAAGCTGGACCTGTGTTCCGCCTCACGCCCTCTCCTCCTGAACCCGCCCACCTGCGGCTGGCAGAGACACTTCAACACAGCCTGCCCAGCCACAGACACCGTCCTGGGAAAGGACGTCACTGCCGCCCACACTGCCCAGCCTCACTGTACAGACGGTAACACGCGTCCCCGTGAGACGACGGCCGCGTCAGCTGTGGGGAGATGCTACAGATGGGAAAACCGGGGCCCGGGCTCCACACTCCCTGAGGGTGAACCCCAAGCAGCGAAACCACGGAGCGGGTGAGGCCAGGCCCCGGGAGGCTCGGGGAGCACAACAGCCTGGTCTCCTCCCGTCTGACCCTTCCCCTCCCCACAAAGGACATTTGCGGTGACGCCGAGCGTGCCCCAGGCAACCCAGACAGTTGCCCACACCCAGACCCTTCACCGAGTCACACCTGCAAAGCCCTGCCTGCCACGAATGGGCACACTCGGGTGCGAAGGTCAGGACACCGACGCCCCCACTGGCCCAGTCATCATGCCGACTCACCGGCTGAAGCCCCGAGCCCCTGTCCCCAAGGCCGCAGTGAGGCCCTTGGGGGGAAGGGGGTGCAGCCAGGGACTCAGGGTCAGCGGGCAGGTCGGGCTGCCCACGGCTCCCCGGGTGCCCCACCTCCAGCCTCTGCTGCCGGGATGTGCGTGAAAAGTCCTGACCTCTCTCTGGTCCTGCCTCCTGAGGCAGAGGACATGGACAGAACCCATGTGGCATCTCTGCCCCCTCGAGGCGTCGTGGTGGGCCCTGCGGACCGCGGAGGGTGACTCAGCTGCCTCGGAGGCCTGGGGGCAGCGGTCGCTCTTCTGCGAGGCCTGTCCCTGTCGCCTCTTGCTGCCAAGGGGGCAACTGACCACGTACTGTCGGGGCGACCTCGGCTGTGCACGCGGAGCAGCGAGAGCTCGTTTAGAACCGCACGCCAGGCCGGGGCCAGAGGCCCAGGGGTGGGGAGGACAGAGACTTGCAAAGACAGGGGTCTGGCCACGGCAGCTCTGCCTGTGGACAGACCTGCAGGGAGGGTACATCAGGGTGGGCATCCTCGGCTCCTGCTCAGAGGCGCACGGAGACCTCACCCCATCCACACTGTGTGAACCTCGGCGGAGGCCCTGGGCCAGAGCAGGGGCCCCCCAGGAGCGCCCCCCCCCCCCGGGGGGCTGCTGGGCCTCCGGGCTCAGAGCTCACTACCCTCCATGGCGTGTCGGCCTCGGTCATGCTGTCTTCTGAAGGCTGAACAGCTCCTCAAATACCTGTACACGTTGCGCTGGTTTCAGAAAGAATCATTTCACAAAGGGTGCTTGTCTGCTCCGAGCGTGTGGGCCCAGGAGCCTCAGCGAGGCCAAGGTCAGGCCCCTGCCCTTGGGGTGTTGGCAGCAACCTGGGGGGCCTGGTGCTCCCCGTCTGCCTTTGCAGGGCTGGCCACCCGCTCGGTCCCAGCTCAGGTCTCAAGGCTCCAAAGCCAGGCAGCCGCAGACTCCGAGAGCTAGGGGAGCAAGGCCCAGGGAAGGGGGGAACCCACCCTGTTCTTTGCCCAGGTGTGGGAGCGGGGCTGGGCGGGGGAGAGGCCCCCTCAGGTCCCGGCGCTGCCCAACCCGACCTCCTGGGGGGTGGGGGTGCGTGCCTGCGGGAGGCGGCCGTGGCTAAGGCGAGGACGATGGCCTCCTGACATCCTGATGGCCAATCCACCTGGGCGCACGGCCGCCGGCTCCTGCCCGAGGACATCCGTGCCCTTATCGGACATCGGACATCATTTCAGCGTCTGCGGCAGCAGGTGCCCAGGGAACGCAGAGGAATGTGGACACTGTGCCAGAGCGGTGGACCAGCAGGAGGGTGTGCCAGGGAGCAGCAGGGGCAGACGGCAGGACCCCATGCCCCTGGCCACGGGCTGGGTCCCCAGTGGCACCGGTACCCGGTGGGCTCAGCCCAGGCGGGGCAGGACGGACCCTCAGGGAAGTCCACGGGCACAGTCTCTCCGGTCCACAGGGAAACCTCTTTCAACCCTGGATGTTCCCCAGTGATGCTGAAAACGTGAATAAGAAGCACACGCTTCACGTGCAAGGGGAATATAGCCTGTTCAAGGCACATTCGGAATCCAGGAGTGACAGACCTCTGCCGTCGGGCTCTGCGAGCTCTGAGCGAGGTCCCAGAGGCTGAGACGCAGCACGGGGCCGGTCAGGAAGCGTATCTGTGCGCTCAATTCCTCTGTGACCCCATGGACTGTAGCCAGGCTCCTCTGTCCAGGGGATTTCCCAGGCCAGCAGCCTGGAGTGGGTTGCCATTTCCTCCTCCAGGGGATCTTCCCGACCCAGGGATTGAACCCATGTCTCCTGCCCTGGCAGGTGGATTCTTTACCACTGGGCAGCATATTCAATATATACCAATTACGTACTTGGAAAAGTCTTGTTGGCCCAGAAAAAAATGTTCTGTGTGAAGGGATGGACGCTGGGAACACTGTGCTTGGTGAAACAGGCCAGTCACGGAAGGGAAAGGCCTGGATGATTCGACTTCCACGAGGGCCCTGGAGCTGTCAGACCCACAGCGACAGAAAGCAGGATTGGGGGCCGGGCGCGAGGGTGGGGAGGTGGCACTCTTGGGACTGTGTCCCTGCGGGAAGGAGAGGCTTTGAGGATGGGTGAGATCATGGCTGCACCAGGACTGTGCTCAGGACTTCGCGGCCCGAGCGGTGTGCTCACGCGTTGTTGGACAGGAGGTTTCACGCTACACGTATCTCACCACAGCTTTCTTAAGGAAAAAGAAACGGGAGGCTAAGTAAATGACACGTACACACACGCCCTGGCCTGCTGCCGCGATTGATTAAGGCTATGAATGAGGCTGTGTGAGGTTCAAAGACCCGCCCTCCCGGCCAGGACCTTCGGCCCGATAACAGACAAAGGGCTTGTCCCGCCACCTGAACCTCAAGGCCGAACTCGGAGCATGTGATTCAATAGGTTAGCTGCTGACGTTCAAACTCCGGCTGTATCAGAGGGGCTCCTCTTTGCACAAAAGTCACCTGGGAGATTCCAAACATCCCTGAGCAAACAGGACAAGGTGGGCTGGGGAGCCTGTGCCTGGACGCCCCCGTGGCACTGAGCCCCCGGGGGACGGGGGCTGGCCTCAGGTCCCACCAGCACTGTCTGGGGGGCTGGGGAAACACTCCCCAACAGGAAGTCGAGACACACCCCACCCTGGTCCAGTTCATGCCCAGCACTGCCCTGGGTGGAACAGGGTCGGGCACGTCGCCAATCACACTTTGGCCCAGGTGCTGGGTGCTGTGTACCCCCTGACCCCATGCGGAAGGTGTTACACCACCTCCAGAAGGAGACTCTGGGCTGGCCCTGCAGTCCACACTGCCCGGCTAGGGGACCCAGGGCTCAGGGACAGCAAGGCCAAGCAGCCCCAGCTTCAAGGCAGGGGCTGAGCCTCCCCAGGGCAGGGCCCTGTCTCCAGGGGCCAGGCCAGCACTCAGCACCCCACGGCCTCCAAGGGGAGCGCCACACACAAGGCTGAGCCACAGGGGCGGGGGAGGCGCTGCATGGACGGGGCGGCCAAGCCGGAGACCCTGGGCCACTTCCAGCTTCCGGGGGCCCCGGGATCTCTGGGCTCAGGGCACATCCTTCCAGTCTCTGCCTCCAACGTCACCCCCCCACAACCGTGTTCGTTTCTTCTGAGGACACCTGCCACTGAATTGTGGCCCCCTCTGCCCCAGAATCCAGAATCTTCTCCCCCTCAAGATCCTGAACATATCACCTCTGCAAAGATGCTTTTTCTAAAAACCTAAGGTCACGTTCACAAGTTCCAGGGAGTCAGCCGTCTCTGACTCCAGGGACCATTATTCAGCCTCTGTGACTTAGCAAGGGCTCTAATAAATGGTGCAGATGGCGACTGCAGCCATGAAATTAAAAGGTGCTTGCTCCTTGGAAGCAAAGTTATGACCCACCTAGATAGCATGTTCAAAAGCAGAGACATTACTTTGCCAACAAAGGTCGGTCTAGTTAAGGCTATGGTTTTTCTGGTAGTCGTGTATGGATACGAGAGTTGGACTATAAAGAAACCTGAACACTGAAGAACTGATGCTTTCGAACTGTGGTTCAGGAGAAGGCTCTTGAGAGTCCCTTGGACTGCAAGGAGATCCAACCAGTCTATCCTAAACAGATCAGTCCTGAATATTCATTGGGGGGACTGATGCTGAAGCTGAAAGTCCAATACTTTGGCCACCTGATATGAAGAGCTGACTGACTGGAAAAGACCCTGATGCTGGGAAAGATTAAAGGCGGGAGGAGAAGGGGACGACAGAGGATGAGATGGTTGGATGGCATCACCGACTCGATGGACATT
>SJYC01101438.1:0-25566 GCA_006408675.1 Madoqua kirkii
GCAGGTGGATTCTTTACCACTGGGCAGCATATTCAATATATACCAATTACGTACTTGGAAAAGTCTTGTTGGCCCAGAAAAAAATGTTCTGTGTGAAGGGATGGACGCTGGGAACACTGTGCTTGGTGAAACAGGCCAGTCACGGAAGGGAAAGGCCTGGATGATTCGACTTCCACGAGGGCCCTGGAGCTGTCAGACCCACAGCGACAGAAAGCAGGATTGGGGGCCGGGCGCGAGGGTGGGGAGGTGGCACTCTTGGGACTGTGTCCCTGCGGGAAGGAGAGGCTTTGAGGATGGGTGAGATCATGGCTGCACCAGGACTGTGCTCAGGACTTCGCGGCCCGAGCGGTGTGCTCACGCGTTGTTGGACAGGAGGTTTCACGCTACACGTATCTCACCACAGCTTTCTTAAGGAAAAAGAAACGGGAGGCTAAGTAAATGACACGTACACACACGCCCTGGCCTGCTGCCGCGATTGATTAAGGCTATGAATGAGGCTGTGTGAGGTTCAAAGACCCGCCCTCCCGGCCAGGACCTTCGGCCCGATAACAGACAAAGGGCTTGTCCCGCCACCTGAACCTCAAGGCCGAACTCGGAGCATGTGATTCAATAGGTTAGCTGCTGACGTTCAAACTCCGGCTGTATCAGAGGGGCTCCTCTTTGCACAAAAGTCACCTGGGAGATTCCAAACATCCCTGAGCAAACAGGACAAGGTGGGCTGGGGAGCCTGTGCCTGGACGCCCCCGTGGCACTGAGCCCCCGGGGGACGGGGGCTGGCCTCAGGTCCCACCAGCACTGTCTGGGGGGCTGGGGAAACACTCCCCAACAGGAAGTCGAGACACACCCCACCCTGGTCCAGTTCATGCCCAGCACTGCCCTGGGTGGAACAGGGTCGGGCACGTCGCCAATCACACTTTGGCCCAGGTGCTGGGTGCTGTGTACCCCCTGACCCCATGCGGAAGGTGTTACACCACCTCCAGAAGGAGACTCTGGGCTGGCCCTGCAGTCCACACTGCCCGGCTAGGGGACCCAGGGCTCAGGGACAGCAAGGCCAAGCAGCCCCAGCTTCAAGGCAGGGGCTGAGCCTCCCCAGGGCAGGGCCCTGTCTCCAGGGGCCAGGCCAGCACTCAGCACCCCACGGCCTCCAAGGGGAGCGCCACACACAAGGCTGAGCCACAGGGGCGGGGGAGGCGCTGCATGGACGGGGCGGCCAAGCCGGAGACCCTGGGCCACTTCCAGCTTCCGGGGGCCCCGGGATCTCTGGGCTCAGGGCACATCCTTCCAGTCTCTGCCTCCAACGTCACCCCCCCACAACCGTGTTCGTTTCTTCTGAGGACACCTGCCACTGAATTGTGGCCCCCTCTGCCCCAGAATCCAGAATCTTCTCCCCCTCAAGATCCTGAACATATCACCTCTGCAAAGATGCTTTTTCTAAAAACCTAAGGTCACGTTCACAAGTTCCAGGGAGTCAGCCGTCTCTGACTCCAGGGACCATTATTCAGCCTCTGTGACTTAGCAAGGGCTCTAATAAATGGTGCAGATGGCGACTGCAGCCATGAAATTAAAAGGTGCTTGCTCCTTGGAAGCAAAGTTATGACCCACCTAGATAGCATGTTCAAAAGCAGAGACATTACTTTGCCAACAAAGGTCGGTCTAGTTAAGGCTATGGTTTTTCTGGTAGTCGTGTATGGATACGAGAGTTGGACTATAAAGAAACCTGAACACTGAAGAACTGATGCTTTCGAACTGTGGTTCAGGAGAAGGCTCTTGAGAGTCCCTTGGACTGCAAGGAGATCCAACCAGTCTATCCTAAACAGATCAGTCCTGAATATTCATTGGGGGGACTGATGCTGAAGCTGAAAGTCCAATACTTTGGCCACCTGATATGAAGAGCTGACTGACTGGAAAAGACCCTGATGCTGGGAAAGATTAAAGGCGGGAGGAGAAGGGGACGACAGAGGATGAGATGGTTGGATGGCATCACCGACTCGATGGACATTAGTTTGGGTAAACTCCGGGAGTTGGTGATGGACAGGGAGCCCTGGCGTGCTGCAGTCCATGAGGTCGCAAAGAGTCGGACACGACTGAGCAACTGAACTGAATTGAATTAAATGAATAAATTGCTTATGATGATGAGAACTATCAGCAAATCTTCAGTGAGTCTTTAAAAGCCAGCATCAGGCATATGATACAGTGCGTGTCTGTGGTGTCCCGTGAAACAGTCCAAGGTACGTTCAGAGCCCGCCCCCTCACGGCCTCAGTGCATCTGCAGAGACCCGAGTAAGGTCCCAGGCTCCAGGGACCAGGATGCAGAGAGAGGTGTCTTTGCGAGGTCACGCACAGCTCTGCACCCCACTGTCCAGACCCCATCACGTCAGAGAGGGACTCGGCCCTCCACTCCCTCTCCCCGTGACGTGCTGGGTGGCGTCCAAGCCAGGGCTCCCGGAACTAGGGCTCCCACAGGCCACCCCGACTCTGAACCTCCCGGGAGGCGTGTTCAGTGGCACCGGCTCTCATTGCTTTCAGAGGCTCCTTCGGGTGACCCCTAGCCACGCGGGCTCCAGTGGGCAGCTGGGCGTGGTGAGGCCACTGTTCCCACAGCTCCAGTCTCCACTCTCTTGGAGTCCCACACTCCAAGGTCCCGTGAGCACAAGATCCCATCAGACAGATCCCAGAGCGCCTGCCCACAAGGAGCTCCTAGGAGACGAAGACGCGTATCCCTACCTCTCGACACAGGCCGTCCTCAGCCTTGCGGGCTTCCAGTCGACACTTTTTCTGAAAGTGACCTGGGCTGGGGACCCCAGAGACACAGGCCTCTCACCTCACACTCTGGCTGGGCCCTTGGCTGATCCTGTGCACATAGCACCTCCCTAGAGGCCAGGGCGCCTCTGCCTGAGGGTCTCCACCCCCAGGGGAAGGGCCACCAGGACGGCACCAGGATCTGCAGCCACGGCCCGCTGGTCTCCCTGCCCAAGTCCTGACGTCCACCTGGCAGCTGGGGGCAATCCTGGGAGGATGGAAACCCACCAGCCCTCCAAGCTAAAGGTTCTCCAGTGAAGTCTGAACTCCACAGCCACCTTCTGGGGCATGCCCCTGCCCCCTAGGCCTGGGCTTCTCTGAGGGAGGCAGGGGGCCTCCTGATGCCACAGCTGGGCCCTGTGTCCTGTGCCCTGCTCTCATCAGACCAGTGGCCACCTGCTGCCCATTGCTGCCCCCGATAGAGCAAGGGCTCCACACACAGAGGATGTCTGATGTCCGCTTTGAAGGCCTCATGTGGAACCTGGTACCTGAATGCCTGAACGTTTTAGGTTGAACTCAGTGGACAGAATTATCCATGCCACCTCCTTCATGCAGGCCTCCAGGGTTCACCCAGAAGTGAAATCCTCTTGTGCTACTTTTTTTCCTCCTTGCCCTGCCCTGCCACACCCCACCCCAGTGCCCTCGCCAGGGCCCTGCAGGGTTTCCAATGGGTAGGACACCAGGTAGCTCTCCACGTACCCCTTCTCCCCCAGACTGCATGCCCAACAGTGCCAGGCAGAAAGGAGCTGGGGGCGGTGGGAGGGAACTCTGATGTGAGTGGGCAGCAGCCACGGCCAGCCAGCCGCCAGGAGTGCCAAAGACGCAGCGGGCGAGGCTCTGAGGAAAGGCCCACGGTCCCGTTGCCTGAAGTCGGCCCCAAAGGCAGCAGGGACTGCCCAGATTCACCCTCAGCCCTCCTCGGGGCCTCTTCTGGAAACCCAGGGCAACACGGGTGAGGGGACAACTTGGGCACCAGGATGGGGTCACGTTCAGGAGGCCTGTGACGGGTCCACCAGCGGTGAAGCGCCACCGTGCTCCCCAACGGCTGGACTCACGGCTCCCGACCGCTTAGTGCGGATAGAAACCCGGCTCCAGCCTGGCGGCCCAGGCGGGGGCACTGCAGGCCCCGAAGCCCTACTGCGGCCCCCGCCCGAGGTGACAGGGTGCGGGCCCCCAGCACGGGCCGCGCCTTCTGCAGGGGGGCGGCGGAGCGGCCGGGCTCCGTCCAGGACGCGGGCGGATGGCGTGCTCGTGTCTCACTCCACGCCCAGCATCCTCCCACTTCCCACGTGCGGCTCCGCACGAGGCCCTCACGTGCGCAGGCGGCGGGATGTCCCCCTCTCTCGAGGGCCGAGCCGGCCGGGGGCAGCTGGGGGCAGTCGAGGACAGGCCTCGGCAGAGGCTTGACCACATCACCCTAAGCGGTCACGTCAGGGCCTTTCCCGGGCCTGGAGAGGCAGCTGTGGGGGTCCCAGGGATGGGGAGGGTCCGGGGATGGGGGTCTGGGAATGGGGGTCCCGGGGATGGGGTCCCGGGGATGGGGTGCCAGGGATGGGGTCCCGGGGATGTGGGCGCTGTGAGGGCACATATGCGGGTCTCCTCGGGAACCCGCTACACGACCAGAAACGCAACAGCCGGGCCGTCCCCAGGCTCCAGGGGCTGCGAATGCCTTCCAGTGCGGCGGCATGGGCTCGATTCTTGGTCGATGAACCAAGAGCCCACACACCAAGCAACCAAAACGTTTAAAAATAAATAAACTGGTGTCTTAAATTTTTTTTTTCAAAAGTCAACGAACCAAGATCCCACAGGCCAAGCAACCAAAACATTTAAAAATAAATAAATTGGTGTCTTAAAAAAATTTTTTTAATAAAAGGGCCTCCCTGGTGGCCCAGAGTTAAGACCGCACGTCCACTGCTCAACTCAGCCCCTGGTCGGGGAACTAAGCTCCCACAGGCTGCAAGGTGCTGACAAGTAGAAAGGAAGGAAGAAAGGAAAGAGAAAGAGCAGACAGACAGACGGCACCCGTGTCTGAGCACCAGGCTACGGGCGACTAGACTTGGAACGTCCAGCCCGGGCCACGGTCAGCCACGTGACGCTTCCTCAGCATCCGCTGGACAACAGAGTGCCAACTGGAAGCCCGGACTCTCTACCCTGCCCCACGCAGCCCCTAAGCGGCCCCAGCGCCTGGCAGCAAGGTGGGGACAAGCCGTGAGAACCCACACCTTCCTGGCCCCTCTGTCATCACAAGACGCCCAGAAGCAGGCCTGTCCCTCGTCAGAGAAGAAAGAGGGCCCGAGGCTGCGTGGAGCCCCGGGTGGAGAGCAGGACCACAACGCAGGCCTCCTCCCCCAGGCCCTGCCCCACACCTCCAGGAAAACAGAGTCCAGCCAGGGGGCAGGGTCTCTGGCTGCCCACTGCCCAACCCCAAAGGGCTGCTCGGCCTGGCGGTGAGAGGACAAGTCCCAGACGGCTTTGGCCAGGGATGTCCCAGTCCTCAGGGTCTGGCGCTGGATGGGGTTTGGCCAAGGTGCTGGGGGGTGTCCCAGCCCTCAGGGTCTGGCACTGGACAGGGTTTGGCCAGGGGGCTGGGGGTGTCCCAGCCCTCGGGGTCTGGTGCTGGACGGCAGGCCCACCCAAGGCAGGGCTGCCGGGCCGAGCAGGTGAGCTCGCTCAGGGCCCATGGCTGTGGGGGTGGGTCTGGCCCCTGCCGTGTTGCCTCCACTAAGCCTGGCTGCCCGGCCCTGCCCGGCTGTGATAAGAACCCCTCGGAGGGTATATTTAGAAGGTGCTGGAGAACAAACTGAAATGACCCCACGGACAGGGCCCTTATCTGCTCCAGGACGCATGTCATCTTCCCGTGAATGTGGCCTGTCTGGGGCAGGGGAGGGGCCCAGCGGGCCCTCCTGGGGGCAGGGCAGCCAGGGCATGCAGCTGGACACCTGTGCGTGCTCGCGCTGCCCCAGAGATGGCCCGTCCCAGGCGCCCCCCGCCCGGCCAGCCCCTGCTGGCCTCACCTGGGACCGGACGGGACAGGCAGCCCCACCTTCTGGGTTGAGAAGGGGCAGCAGGTGGCAGAGGGCTCAGACACCAGCGGGGGTGGGAGGGGCCCAGTGGGCTTCCTGCCCGCGGCCCAGGGCCCTGCTCTCCTTCAAATAGGGTGACTCTGCAGACTGGAGGCCACGGCAGGGCTCCCGGAACACCTGGACCCAGCCCCGAGGAGGAGCAAGGTGCCTGCAGCCCCGCTGGTGCCGGAGCGGGTGGGCGTCTCTGTGCATCCTGCTTGGGGAAGTCCTTCCTCCTGTCCACTCTAAGTCTTCCTTGCTGCAGTGTGGCTTGACCTCCAGCTGAAGGCAACCTCCCGACTCCAAGCTCCTCAGGGGCCCCCATACAGTCTGTCCTCAGGGTCAAGACCACTGCCCAGACCCAGGGAGGCAGGATCCCTCGTTGAGACTTTGAGGAGCCCAGGCCTTCTCCTTCTCTGACCCGCGCTAAGCCCCCTACCCAACACTTTGGAGGCAGAGGCCCTTCTGAGAAGCCAGAAAGCCCATATGGGCAGCCCTGGCCCAAGGCAGAGCCCCCCCCAACTCTCCCCAACCCTGGAATGTGCCAATATTTCCCCAGGCAGTCCTCAGCCTGCCAAGGCCACACACCAAGCAGATGTGGGTCCCCACCATGACCTTGGCTCCCCCACACCCCCACCCACTGTGCCCAGGACCTTGCTGGTTCCCAACCCTCTTCCAGCCCCAGCACCCCTGAGCCCAGCAGGTCAGTGCCTGGGGAGCGTGAAGAGACAGCAGGTCCCCATGTCAGGCACCGCCCCCTGCCCCCCAGCCAGGCCTGGCTCCATGGAGGCCCTGGGCGTTGACACTGGGCCCAGGACTCCCAGAGTCAGCCCATCCCACGAGCTCAGGAAGGGGCTGTCCCTCGTCCCTGCCGTCCAGGGGCCCAGGTTCCCTGCACATAGACACCACTTCTCGGGCCCTCCATTCACCCCAGACCAGGAAGGGTTCTGGCTTCACGGCTCTCTCCTGGGGTGACCCAGGCCACGTGCCTCCTTCCCTACAGGACACACTCTCTCTCCCAAGGCCAAAACTGGGGTGTGGGAGCTGAAAAGCAGGGGCACCTTGCTGTCGTCTCCCTGCCACCCCGAGCCAGGAAGGCCCACGGCTGGCAAAACCAGTGTTCTGGGATGGACAGGGACAGCCCGCTGGCAGCGGGACCTGCCAACCCACACGGCCCAGGCAGGCCTGGACGAGAAGGCCTGAGGACCAGGGCGGCAGATGGTGCCATTCCCGAACTTCTGCTGCAGCCCTGAGGCGCCCCTGGGAAGGGGGTCAGAAAGAGTGGGCAGCCGGGCCTCTACGGGGAGCATCCCCCACTCTAGGCCGCTAGAGGGGGACTGGTCAGGTAGGGCCGCACACAGGCTCTTGCACCCCCAGAAGGCAGGGAGATCTGGGGAAAGGCCAGGATATTTAGGGGGACAAGACAAGGACATCGGGGTAAGGGGGAGGGGAGAGATAAACATGGTTCCTGAGTGCCTGTCACGGGGACCCCGCCTCGCGGATGTTGACCCCAAATCCAGTCCCTGGCCCCTCTCTGCTGCGCTCCTGACCCCTCCCAGGGGCCCGCCAGGCTGCGGCCACAGCCGCCTCCATCCCCGGCCTGTCCAGCACCTCCACACTGGGCCCAGGCGTGGTCAGCCCCCAAGGAACACAGGCTCCCTGCCCAGTGGCCACTGCTGTGGACCCACCTGCCCGCCGCCATATGGAAGCCCCAGCCCCGCCCCCTGCTAAGCTGCCCCCCGGGAGCTGCAAGCACGCTGTTCGACCGCTCCTACCCGCAGAAAGCCCACAGCAGTCGCTGCGGGCCTCAGCCCGGCCATCAGGGGCTGTCCCCGTGACACGCGGGGGCAGCAGTGGGCGGGGGTCACAGAGAGGCCAAGGCAGAGGTGGAGGACGGGTGTACCCAAGCTCAGGACCGCGTCCCCAGACGCAGCCTCCAGGAACCCGGGGACTTAGCACTCTGGCCCTCGTCACGGGCGCAGGATGGGGGCAGACAACCCTGTGGCTCACTCCCAGCCTGGCTCCAGCACCTCCAGCTGCACCCCAGACGTGCCCAGAGGTCCCAGGAGCAGTGGGCGTGTGGACACAGTGACGGGGGAGTGCCCTCGTCATAGGTGTGACCGAGGGTGGACGCCAGCAGGTGCCTTCGCGGGGGCCACCCGGCCTCGTCCTGGGACACGACGCAGCCTTGCCCACGGGAGCCGCAGCCTCTGAAAGGTCTGCCCTCTGGGAAGCGGCCTGCTTCCTCCTTCTGCAGTGGCCTGAGACGACACCCCTGCTTCCTCTGTGCTTCCTCCTTGCCCCGTGGCTGCGCCCACTCTGATCTCTGCAAACACACTTGGGGCTCCCACACGTGCATGACGGAGGGGCCACAGTGGATGCAGCCTGGGCCCCCAGACAGTCGAGGGACTCCCCCTGCAGTCAGACCTGCTCTCAAGCATCCAGTTCCCAACGCCACCCCCCACCCCTGCCCGGGGGCCGCCCGGAACCAGGCCCGGCCTTCATCAAAGCCGGAGCCGCTCCAGGGCAGGCGGGCGGAAACGGGAGCTCTGCGGTCACGGCCCCCTGTGGGTTCCTCAACACCGGATACCAGAAGCTGTCTATTTTGGTCTCTGCATCCTCCACCACACGCCGGCAGCCCGGCTCTGCCACAGGGGGCGGTCAGCGCCTCCGCCCAGCCTGGCCGGCCCAGCGGCTCCAAGGCACGGGCACCGTCACCCGGCTCAGCTCAGAGGGTGGATTCCCAGGCTGGGGAGCGAACACAACTCAGCTAAACTCAGTTCCCCTCCTCCTGGAAGCCAACGAGAAGGCCCGGGGCCTGGGCCGGCCATGCAGGCCCCGGGCTCCAGGACGAGGCAGATCCAGGGGACGAGTCCGTAAACCAGAGACGAAATGAAATGAGGGCCATGGCAGCGGCCCCAGGCAGACAGAGAGGGGCTGTCGCTGTGAGCGATGGGGGTTGGGGTGGGGGAGGCTGTCCGGGCGGTGACACAGCCCACAGGATGGCTAGGGTGGATATTCCAGCAGAGGTTAGTGCAAAGGCCCTGAGGCAGGTTAGGAGGCCAGGGAAGCAGAAACAAGGTGGAGGGCAGGACCACCACCAGCCAGGAGGCTGGAGGAGAGCCATGCCCAGGAGCCCCTCACAAGCCCAGGAGAGGTGCCAGCCGTCCGGGCCCCTCAGCACCAGCAGATACGCGCTCTGCGCTGGGCCTGCAGACCCCAAGTGGGAAGAAGGCTCAGGCCATCAGCGGCGCGCCCCTCTCATGCACGCCCACCATGGGCCAGAGCCTCCCACACCAGGACTCCAGAGTCGGGCTGCATCCCAACCCAAAGGCAGCATCGGCATCGGCAGTGAGTCCATCCCACCCCCGCCCTTCACACCTGGGGCATCTCCCCAGCGGCTGCTCCAGGCATCCTTGGGGGCCCCTGTGGCCCAGCTGGCGGCCGGGGAGGCCCTGTCCCGAGAGCCCTCTTTTCTTTCTCAGTCCGGCCGTGACCCACGGCGGCCACATCCAAGGAGGGAAAAAAAGCAGAGAACAGGGGGGAGCAGCCCAGGACCCGGCGGGACGTGGGGGCCGGAAACGCCTGCGCCAGGCCGACACCTCCGCGAGCCGTCGGAACTGCCGCTTCCTGCCGGCCGCCGAAAACAGCCAGCATATCCTCCAAGCAGCCTCCCCGACCCTGCCCGTGACTAAGACTGCTCCCCGCCCCACCACCACCACAGGACACCCAGCCTTCCGGAAGCCAGGTATTCACGAGAGCAAAGAGGCGAAGATGCAGAACTTGGAGGGGAATCAACGACGGACACCGAGGGAAAAGGCTCTGGGGTCCCACCAGCCGTCCCCCAAAGCCTGACGCACCCCTCGTGAAACTGTGTCCTAGGAGAGGAAACTCTGAAATTCTCTGTCTCCTGAAAGAAAAGCAGAGACCCTGAGCCAGCCGCTCCGCCTCCCCGCCTGTGCTGCCCTGGTGAAAAGCACATGGCCTCCCCCAGGGTCTCACCGGTGTTACAGGCCTGGGAAACCTGGGTTCTGAGACGGCCCTGTGCTGGGAAAGGTGAGGAGGGGCAGCCTGGGGTGGCACGTGTCACGTCGGAGGGGTCTGCTCGCTGAGGTGCCGTGAGGCCAGCGGGAGATCGGGGGAGAGCCTGGTCCAGGGTCTGGGTGTGTGAGGCATCAGTGTGTGGGTGACAGGAGGGCAGGCTTGGGGCGGGTCTCCCAGGAGCGAAGGGGGCAAGGAGGGAGAGCAAGGGGGCTGGGCGCCAACCCAGCGTGTGCAAACGCCCTCGGGCCCTGCCCCCTTTTTTTCCCCACCATCTACTCCGCTCGTACACCCTTTTATCCACAGGCCCCTTGCTTGTCATCCTCACTCCAACCCACCCGGGGCAAGCATCCCCCTCCCACAGACCATCCCAGCAACCGCCTCTGGTCTCCCCGCCCCCAGTCCTGCACCACTCAGAGGTCAGAGGGTGCTGGTGAGTGGTCTGGATGTCTAAGGAAGGGGCCCTGAGCAGGCGTCATGAAAGAGAAGACCTTAGTTACACACATGAGCAGACTTCAGCTTCAGCGTCAGTCCTTCCAGTGAATAGTCAGGGTTGAGTCAGGGGTGATGTCCTTTAGGATGGACTGGTTTGATCACTGGAAGGACTGAAGCTGAAGCGCCGATAATTTGGCCACCTGATGTGAAGAGGAGACTCACTGGAAAAGACCCTGATGCCGGGAAAGATTGAAGGCAAAAGAAGAAGGGAGTGGAGGAAGATGAGATGGCTGGACAGCATCACCGACTCAAAGGACATGAGTCTGAGCAAAGCCCGGCAAACCGTGGAGGACAGAGGAGCCGTGATGCTGCGATTCATGGCGCTGCCGACCCAGACCCGACTTGGTGACGGACGGCGACAACGAACAAGCAGACGCCATGTGGATGCAAAAGTCAGAGCCTCAAGCTTCTAAGAGAAAACACGGTCAATTTCTCCTTTATTTCAGGGTAGACAGAGGTTCTCAATCCACTCACAACTCAAAGGCAATAGAATGAAAAACAGATACATTTGATTATATAGAAAGTTTTTTAATAACAAAAAGCACCATAAATAGAGTCTAAAGATAAATGATCAACCGGGAGAAAACACAACATAAGCCATGAAGAACTCACATTCCTTGAATATAAATGACTTAAAAATTGAGACCTCAAGGGCCAAAAACTCAATAGAAGAACACAGAAAAGACACAGACGATTGACAGAGGCACACGTGTGTGCACACACCCACAACCTTCAGACATACAGAAAGTGCCCAAGTGCATATGACAGAAATGCCATCAGGCTGGCAACAATGACGCAGTGGGATAAAAGCTGGAGAAGCTACAGGGGGTGCGCACGGCAAAACCCTCGGGGAAGGGGATTTGGTCTTTGCCTGGAAGAGTCAGACACAGCTGAAGTGACTTAGCACCGCACCGTGCAACAGGACCTCGGGGCTTCCCAGGTGGCTCAGTGGTCAAGAATCCGCCTGCCCATGCAGGAGACAAGGGTTTGATCCCTGGGTCAGGAAGACATCCTGGAGGGGAAAATGGCAACTCACTCCGGTGTTCTTGCCTGCAAAATCCCATGGACACAGGAGCCTGGAAGGCTACAATCTATGGGGTCGAACAGTCTGACTCGACTAAACAATGATAACAGAGACTACATACTTCTCTTTCAGTTTCCCACTTCCATCTCTAGGCGTCTCGGCTAAAGAGAAAAATAAAAACGTGCGAGCCTCTTCACTGCGACATCGCTTGTAATTGCAACCTGCTGGAAATCACCTAAATGCCCATAAAGAAACTATAGTCCATCTACCTGGCAAAGTACCAAGCAGCCGAGAAAAAGAAAGATGCAGCTCTTGATGGACTGATATGGAGTGAATTCCAGAATGTACCATTCGTGAGGACGGCAACCATGAAGAGCACCTGTAGACTTTTCAACAAATGGTGCTTGGAATATGGGACCCACACGTAGAAGAGCACAGTCGGACCTTTACTTTACCCCATATACAAAAATCAGCTCACAGTGGATACAGATCTCCCGCCAAAGAACTGAAATGGTAAAGCTCCTAGGAGAAGGCATCAGGGGAGAGCTTCATGACACTGGATTTGGCCACGTTTTTTAGCTGGGACACCAAAAGTATAGGAATAAAAGAGAAAACAGGTCAATTAGACTTCATGAAAGCTAAAATTCCTATGCAGCAAAAGGAGAAGGCAATGGCACCCCACTCCAGTCCTCTTGCCTGGAGAATCCCATGGATGGGGGGTCTGGGGGGCCACAGTCCATGGGGTCGCAAAGAGTCGGACACGACTGAGCGACTTCACTTTCACTTTTCACTTTCAGGCATTGGAGAAGGAAATGGCACCCCACTCCAGTGTTCTTGCCTGGAGAATCCCAGGGACAGGGGAGCCTGGTGGGCTGCCGTCTATGGGGTCACACAGAGTCGGACATGCCTGAAGCAACTCAGCAGCAGCAGCAGCAGCAATAGAACACAATCCACGAAGTGAAAAGACAACCAGCAGCATGGGCAAGAGGGTTCCAGCTCATATATCCAGAACGCACAGGAGCTCCTACACTCAATAACAGCAGCAAAACCCAAGCAAACGGTTAAGACCCAGCTATTGGTAGATCCGGTTTCATTGTACTTTGCAGCAGGGCAAAGGCCAACAGAGTTTTGTCAAGAGAACACATAGGTCAAATACCCTCTTTCAACAACACCAGAGACAACTCTGCACATAGATATCACCAGATGGTCAATACCCAAATTAGATTGACTTATAGTCTTTGCAGTCAAAGATGGAGGAGCTCTATACGGTCAGCAAAAACAAGACACGGAGCTGACTGTGGCTCAGATCATGAGCTCCTTAACGCAAAATTCAGGCTTAAATGGAAAAAAGTAGTGAAAACCACTAGGCCATTCAGGCATGACCTAACTCAAATCCCTTATGATTATACACTGGAGGTGATGAATAGATTCAAGGGATTAGACCTGGCAGAGTGCAGGAAGAATGACGGATGGACGTTCATAACATCGTAAAGAGGCAGTGAGCAAAACCATCCCAAAGAAAAAGAAACGAAAGGAGGCAAAGCGGCTGCTGAGGAGGCTTTAAAACAGCTGAGGAAAGACGATGAGTGAAAGGCAAGGGAGAAAAGACACACCTGACTGAACGCAGAGCTATAGAGAACAGCACGGAGAGATAAAGCGACTTCTTAAATGAACAGTGCAAAGAAATAGAGGAAAACAACAGAAGAGGAAAGACTAGAGATCGCTTCAAGAAAGCTGGAGATATCTAGGGAACATTTCATGCAAAGACGGGCACCATAAAGTCCAGAAATGGTAAGGATCTCACAGAAGCAGAAGAGATTAGGAAGAGGTGGCAAGAAGACAAGAGAACTGCACAAAAGAGGTTTTAATACCCGCATGACCGCCTCGGTCTGCTCACACACCTAGACTCGGACACTCTCGAGTGTGAAGTCAAGTAGGCCTCAGGAAGCCTTACTACAAACAAAGAGGGTGGAAGTGATGGAATTACAGCTGTGCTATTTCAAACCTTCAAAGATGATGCTGTTAAAGTGCTGCACTCAACATGTCAGCAAATTGGGAAAATTCAGCAGTGGCCACAGAAATAGAAAAGGTCAGTTTTCATTCTAATCTCAAAGGATGGCACTGCCAAAGAATGTTCAAACTATCATACGGTCGTGTTCATTTCATATGCTAGTGAGGTTAGCTCAGTCAGTAAAGAATTTGCCTGCAGTGCAGGAGACCCAGGTTCAATCACTGGGCTGGGAAGATCCCCTGGAGAAGGAAATGGCAACCCACTCTAGTATCCTTGCCTGGAAAATTTCATGGACAGAGGAACCTGGTGGACTTCAGTCCATGGGGTCGCAAAGAGTCGGGCACAACTGAGCGACTAACACACAACACACCAAGTTAGGCTCAAAATCCTCCAAGCTAGGCTTTAGCTGAGTGTAAACTGAGAGCTCCCAGATATACAAGCTGGGTTTCAAAAAGGCAGAGGAACCAGAGATCAAGTTACCAACATTTGTTGGATCATAGAGAAAAGAAGAGAATTCCAGAAAAATATCCACTTCTGCTTCATTGACTATGCTAAAGCCTTTGACTGTGTGGATCACAACAAACTGTGGAAAATTCTTAGAGATGGGGAGACCGGACCACCTTACCTATCTCCTAAAAAAGCTGCATGTGGGTCAAGAAGCAACAGTTAGAAGCAGACATGGAATAACTGACTGGTTCAAATTGGGGAAGGAGTATGACAAGGCTGTATACTGTCACCCTGCCTATTTAACTTGCCCACAGGGTGCATCACGCAAAATGCCAGGCTGGATGGATCACAAGCTGGAAGCAAGATTGCTGAGAGATACAGCAACACACTCAGATATACAGATGATGCCACACGTGCGGCAGAAAGTGAAGAGGAGCTAAAGAACCTCTTGGTGATGATGAAAGAGGAGCCTGAAAAAGTTGGCTGAGAAGCCAACATTCAAAAAACTAAGATCACGGCATCTGGTCCCATTATTTCATGGCAAATAGATGGGGGGAAAGTGGAAGCAGTGAGAGACTTTGTTTTCTTGGGCTCCAAAATCACTGCAGATGGTGGCTGCAGCCATGAAATCGAAAGATATTTGCTCCTTGGAAGGAGAGCTGCAACAACTCTAGACAGCATATTAAAAAGCAGAGACATCATTCTGCTGACGAAAGTCTGTCTAGTCAAAGCTGTGGTATTTCCAGGAGTCATGTGTGGATATAAGAGTTGGACCATAAAGATGTCTGAGCACTAAGGAATTAATGCCTCTGAACTGTGGTTCTGGAGAAGACTCTTGAGAGTCCCTTGGACAGCAAGGAGATCAAACCAGTCCATCCTAAAGGGAATCAGCCCTGAGCACTCATTGCAAGCACTGATGCTGAAGTAGACTCTCCAAAGCCTCAGCCACTTGATGCAAAGAGCCGACTCACGGGAAACGACCTGATGCT
This sequence comes from Madoqua kirkii, assembly GCA_006408675.1. Lineage (NCBI taxonomy): Eukaryota > Metazoa > Chordata > Mammalia > Artiodactyla > Bovidae > Madoqua > Madoqua kirkii. Next base: position 14,869 of record SJYC01101438.1, read on the forward strand.
GGGAAAGACAGAAGGCAGGAGGGGAAGAGGGTGGCAGAGGATGAGATGGTTAGATGGCATCACCGACTTAACGGACATGAGTTTGAGCAAGCTCTGGGAGACTGTGAAGGACAGAGGAGCCTGGTGCGCTGTAGTCCATGGGTTACCAAGAGTTAGCCCACACATAGGAAGTGATGCTCTGAATCTAGCATTAAGTGACTTGACTTGAAGTGCCAGCACGTTCTTTCATGGGATGACCCAGAGTGGCTCAGTGGTGAAGAATCTGCCTGCCAGCTCCTGAGCCACAGAGGCAGTGGGAATGATCTCTGGGTCGCGAAGATCCCCTGGAGAAGGAAATGGCCACCCGCTTCAGTATTATTGCTGGGATGATCCCATGGACAGCGGAGCCTAGTGGGTTACAGTCCACGGGTCGCAGAGTCGGACATGACTGATCTAGTGAGCAGAGCAACAAAACAGAGACAGTTGAAACGCACGTCCTGCAGAACCAAGTGAAAAACCACAGCAACAGGCTGTCTCTCCTGGAAGGCTTTTCCTCTTGGAGAAAAGGAGCCAGGCTTTCTGTTCTCTATGAGTCATCCTTGTAAAATGCTAAAACCTCCCTGGAGTATTTCAAGCGTGAAGAATCATTTTGGCTACGTAACGTGCAGATTCCAGTGTACAAGCAAAAATGTTGAGCCCCTTGTTAAAAATGTATAGAAATTTTAAGTTAGCAAGAGCAGAGTGTTAAAACCAGGGCAGAACCTTCTAAGCAGAAGATCTGCACGATTGTACAGGGATTCAAGCTCGTGAAACCAGTCCTGAACACCCCACCTCTTCTCATATAACCTTTTAAAAACGATTGGGTTGGTCATAAAGTTTTTCAAGTTTTTCCATAACATCTTATGGAAATGAACTTTTAGGCCAACCCAAATACAAAACCGTTAATATCTAAAGCGATTACCCACATTTGACGTCGTCATGAAAATGCAAAGTGCAGCAACAGGGAAAGAGCACTGGCATCTTTGAGAATGTCTGAGGTCCAGAGCACGGACAACACCAAGCGCCGCTAAGGCCGTGCCGCCACAGGAGCCCTCTTCATTGCCAACAGGATCACAGAACAGGCTTCTCTGTGTGCAACTTGGCAGTTTCTTGCAAAACCAAACGCCCTCTTACTATATGACTTAGCACGTGCTCTACCTGGCATTGGCAGCCCACGCCAGGATTCCTGCCTAGAGAGTCCCATGGACACAGGGGTCTAGAGGGCTGCAGTCTATGGGGTCACAGAGTCGGACATGACTGAGTGCCTAACACACCACTTGCCATTTACCCAAACATGTTGAAAACTTAAAACTAGCACACAAAAGTTGCTCAAGAATATTTTTAGCAGCTTTATTTGTTACTAAGAAAATAAAGAAGCAACCGATAATATCCTTCAATAAATGAATGGATTTAATATTGTGCAATTCAAAGGACAGAATGTCATTCAGGATTAAAAAGAAAAGAGCTGCCACGCCATGAAAATACATGAAAAATACTTAAATTCGTATTTCTCAGTAAAGATACCAATATGCATAGACTACCAACTGTCTGGTTTTGCTACTGATACTCTGGAAAAGGCAAAACTATGGTGATAGTGAAAACGATCAGTGTTTCTTAGGAGTCTGGGCTTTGGAAAGGAGGAGTGGGTGGACCACACAGGATTTTTAGTGCAGTGAAACTACTTAGTATGCTACGATAATGAAGGATAATATCATCATACATTTGACAAAATTCATAGAATTCCCAGCAGTAAACGTGAGCCTGCTATCAATGTGCAGTCATCCATGGGGAAGAAGAGCCTTCTAGTGAGTGACGCTGCCAGCTGAGGGGCTATGAATGTGCAGCGGCGTGGGCGTATCTTAAATGATCGGAAAGTTTACAAAACTTAACTGAGACTGATCCAGAAAAAAGAGGGAACACTCAAATTACTTAACAGAAATAAGAAGGTTTTAGAGATTAGTTTGTTCATAAACATTTCTTTCTCATGCTAATAATCAACTGATTTTTGTCTACAAATGTTGGTCTGTCACAGTATTTTTCCAATATAGATTCTATTTACCAAATGACCATTTCAGTGTTTTTAAAAGGTACTGAGGATTGAGGTATGTAAATCAGGTAACATAAATATGAAAAACATGGGCCTAAATATTTTTGTAAAGGTGTCAAATAAATGCATTTTCTTCAAAAAAATTAATTGAAAAAAAAGAAATAAGAAAGTTTAAAAGAATCTTAGCATATTCAAAAGCAGAGACATTACTTTGCCAACAAAGGTCCGTCTAGTCAAGGCTATGGTTTTCCCTGTGGTCATGTATGGATGTGAGAGTTGGACTGTGAAGAAGGCTGAGTGCCGAAGAATTGATGCTTTTGAACTGTGGTGTTGAAGACTCTTGAGAGTCCCTTGGACTGCAGGGAGATCCAACCTGTCCATTCTGAAGGAGATCAGCCCTGGGATTTCTTTGGAAGGAGTGATGCTAAAGCTGAAACTCATAGCATATTCAAAAGCAGAGACATTACTTTGCCAACAAAGGTCCGTCTAGTCAAGGCTATGGTTTTCCCTGTGGTCATGTATGGATGTGAGAGTTGGACTGTGAAGAAGGCTGAGTGCCGAAGAATTGATGCTTTTGAACTGTGGTGTTGAAGACTCTTGAGAGTCCCTTGGACTGCAGGGAGATCCAACCTGTCCATTCTGAAGGAGATCAGCCCTGGGATTTCTTTGGAAGGAGTGATGCTAAAGCTGAAACTCCAGTACTTTGGCCACCTCATGCGAAGAGTTGACTCATTGGAAAAGACTCTGATGCTGGGAGGGATTGGGGCAGGAGGAGAAGGGGATGACAGAGGATGAGATGGCTGGATGGCATCACGGATTCGATGGCCGTGAGTCTGAGTGAACTCCGGGAGTTGGTGATGGACAGGGAGGCCTGGTGTGCTGCGGTTCATGAGGTCGCAAAGAGTTGGACAGGACTGAGCCACTGAACTGAACTGAGAAGACTCTTAAGAGCATTATGTAACAATTTAGCTGACAGATACAATTTCTAAAAAAGACACAAACAATATAGATTCAAGGAAAAAACAGATACGAATGAACTTTTACTAAGAAAAAAATTAGATTAATAATAATTAAAACTCTACCCAAAATGAAAATTTTATGTCCAAGTGGCTTCACTGGTGAATTGTCCTAAACCTTTAGAGAAGAATGAATAACACAATATTGTACAGAAGATATCTGCTACTGTGGGCAAGAATCCCTTAGAAGAGATGGAGTAGCCCTCATAGTCAATAAAAGAGTCTGAAATGAGGTGCGTGGGTGCAGTCTCAAAAATGACAGAATGATCTTTGTTCATTTCCAAGGAGAACCATTCAATATTGCAGTAATCCAAGTCTCTGCCCCAACCACTAATGCCGAAGAAGCTGAAGTTGAATGGTTCTATGAAGGCCTAGAACTAACACACACACACACACACAAAAAGATTTCCTTTTCATCACAGGGGACTAGAATGCAAAAGTAGGAAGCTGAGATACCCAGAGTAACAGGCAAGTTTGGCTTTAGAGTACAAACTGAAGCAGGGCAAAGGCTAACAAAGTTCTGTCAAGAGAACACACTGGCCACAGCAAACACCCTCTTCCAACAACACAAGAGACAACTCTATACATGGACACCACCAGACGATCAATATCGAAACCAGACTGATCTACTCTTTGTGGTGGAAGATGGAAAAGCTCTATGCAGTCAGCAAAAACCAGACCACGAACAGACTGTGGCTCAGATCATGAACTCCTTATCGCCAATTTCAGACTTAAATTGAAGAAAGGCAACTCATATCAGACTTTTAATAATGAATAGGTCATCCAGATAGAAAGCCGATAAGGAAGCCCTGGAATTAAGCCACGCATCACACCAGATGAACCAAACAGACAGAGCATAGCATTTTCCCCCCAGAACCCCAGAATATATACTTGACTTAAGTGCCTATGGAACATTCTTCAAGACAGACCACACAATAGGCCACATAATATTTTAATAAACTTAAGACTGAAATCATATCAAGAGTCTTTTCCAACAGTAATGGTATGAAACTAGGTATCAATTACAAGAATAAAAATGGAAAAATACACAAATACATGGAGATTAAGCAATACAGTGCTTAACAAGTGCTGGATCAAAAGAGAACTAAAAACAGAAATTTAAAAAATATCTTGAGACAAATGAAAATGGTAATACAACATACCAGACGCAGTTCTAAGGAGAAAGGGGATAGTGATAAATATCTACATTAAGAAAAAAAGAAAACTCTCAATAAACAACCTAATTCTAACCTCAAAAAACTAAAAAAAATTTTTTTAAAAAAAGAACAAATTAAGCCTAAAAGTAGCAGACGGAAGGAGATAAACATCACAGTGGAAATAGATGAAATATAGTTAAAGTGCTGCACTCAATATGCCAGCAAGTGTGGAAAACTCAGCAGTGGCCACAGGACTGGAAAAGGTCAGTTTTCATTCCAATCCCAAAGAAAGGCAATGCCAAAGAATGCTCAAACTACCACACAGTTGCACTCATCTCGCACACTAATAAAGTAATGCTCAAAATTCTCCAAGCTAGGCTTCAACAGTACGTGAACCGTGAACTTCCAGATGTTCAAGCTGGATTTAGAAAAGGCAGAGGAACCAGAGATCAAATTGCCAACATTCGCTGGACCATCAAAAAAGCAAGAGAGTTCCAGAAAAACATCTACTTCTGCTTTGTTGACTATGCCAAAGCCTTTGACTGTGTAGGTCACAACAAACTGTGGAAAATACTGATGGGACTACCAGACCACCTGACCTGCTTCTTGAGAAATCCGTATGCAGGTCAAGAAGCAACACTTAGAACCAGACATGGAACAACAGACTGGTTCCAAATGGGGAAAGGAGTACGTCAAGGCTGTGTATTGTCATCTTGCTTACTTAACTTATATGCAGAGTACATCATACGAAAATGCCAGGCTGGATGAAGCACAAGCTGGAATCAAGATTGCGGGGAGAAATATCAATAACCTCAGGTAGGCAGATGACACCACCCTTATGGCAGAAAGTGAAGAAGAACTAAAGAGCCTCTTGATGAAAGTGAAAGAGGAGAGTGAAAAAGCTGGCTTAAAACTCAACATTCAGAAAACTAAGATCATGGCATCTGGTCCCATCACTTCACAGCAAAAAATGGGGAAACAATGGAAACAGTGAGAGACTTTTTCTTTTGGCTCCCAAATCACTGCAAATGGTGACTGCAGCCATGAAATTAAAAGATGCTTGCTCCTTGCAAGAAAAGCTATGACCAACCTAGACAGCATATTAAAAAGCAGAGACATTACTTTACCAACAAAGGTTCATCTAGTCAAAGCTATGGTTCACGTACTGCTTAAGCCTGGCTTGGAGAATTTTGAGCATTCTTTTGCTGTTATGTGAGATGAGTGCAATTGTTGGTAGTCTGAACATTCTTTGGCATTGCCTTTCTAAAACTCGTTTTAGAAGTCACCATTAACCTGATACCAAAACCAGACAAGACACACAAGCAAATAAAATTACAGACCAAAATCCCTGATGAGCAGAGATGCAAAAATCCTCAACAGAACACTAACAAGCCAAAGTTAACAGTACATTAGAAGGGTTATACACCATGATCAAGTGGGATTTACTCCAAGAAGGCAAGAATGGTCCAGTATTCACAGATCAATCAATGCGCTATACCGTATAGGGCTTACCTGGTGCCTCGGATGATAAAGAATCTGCTTCCAGTGCAGGAGATCCAGGTTCAGTCCCAGAGTCAGGAGGGTCCCCTGGAGAAGGGACTAGCTACCCACTCCAGTATTCTTGCCTAGAGAATTCCGTGACAGAGGAGCCTGGAGGCTACATACAGTTCAGGGGGTCACAAAGAGTCAGACACAACTGGGCAACTAACACTTACACTTAGTTACTTACACCATAGACACGACCATCTCAGTAGGCACACGAGAAAGAGTGCGGCAAAATTCATAAACTCCCATGATAAACACTCTCAACAGACTGAGTACAGAGGAAACACACCCCCACATAGCAAAGGTCATATGTGATAAGCACACAGCTAACATCATTCAGTGAGGAAAATCGGAAAGCATTTCCTCTGAGATTAGGAACAGACAAGGGTCCCCACTCTCAACAGTTCATCACACTGGTAGGCCTAGCCAGAGCAATTAGGCAAGGAAAATGAAGAAAAAAAAGGATCCAAACTGGAAAGGGGTATAACTGATTCTGTTTTCAGATGACATATTATATACAGAAAACTCTTAAAGACCAACCGAAGCTGCTGAATAAATTTAGTAAAGTTGCAGAACACAAAATTAACTTTTATAAAAATCTGTTGTGTTACTGTATACCAACAACAAGCTATTGGAAATAGAAATTAAGAAGACAACCCTATTCACAAAAGAATAAAATACGCAGGAGCAAATTTAACCAAGGAGATAAAAGATCTGTACCTGAAAAGGATAAGACACTGAAGGATAAAGTTAAGAAGACACAAATAAATGGAGAAATATTTTATTTAAGCTCATGGATTGGAAGAATTGATGTTACAATGTCTATACTACCCCAAGTAAACTACAGATTCTACACATTCCCTCCCAAAGTTCCAATGTATCGCATATACAGCCAATCAACTCACCACAAAGGGGCCCAGAACACGTAGTTCGTAAGGAACAGTCTCTGCAACAAATGGTGCTGGAAAGCTGGACAGCCAGAGGCACCATAATGAAACCCGACCGCTATCTGACACCACACACAAAGATCAGCCCCAAACGGACTGAAGGCTTGTATGGTAAGACCCGAAACTATAAAATTCCTAGAGGAAAACAGGTAAGCCAACCTCCTGGACATTGGTCTTGGCAATGATTTTTCTGGTTTGATAACAAAAGTAACGGCAAAAAAACCAAACACGTGAGACTACATCAGACAAAAACCTTTATAGCAAAGGAACTCATCAACAAAATGCAAAGGCCCTCTAGGGAATGAGAGGGAATATTTGCAGACTCCATCTCCAGTAAGGGGTTAATGTCTAAAATGTACAAGGAATTCAAAGAACTAGGCTGCAAAATTAAAAATTTGACAAAGGACCTGAAGAGACATTTTCCCCAAGAAGGCATACCAACGACCAGCAGGTATATAGAGAGGCTGGACATCACCAGTCCCCAGGGAAATCCAATCAAAACCATAGGGAGATGCCACTGCAGCCCCGAGAGAACGGCCGCCAGCGGGGAGGCAAGAGCCAGCAAGTACTGGCAAAGGTGTGGGGGAAAGGGAACCCCCTTCGTTGTTGGCGGGAATATAAATTAGTGAAGCCGCTACAGAGGCCAGTACGGAGGTGCCTCAAGAAATTAAGAGTGAACTACTGTATGACCCAGCAATTCTGCTGCTGGGCATTTACCCAAAGGAAAGGAACTCGCTCTCTCAAAGAGAGATTTGCTTGACCACAGCAGCAGTGTCACTCACAATAGCCAAGGTACAAAGCAATCGAAAGAGGAATGGAGGAAACATGAGGACTTCCCTGGCGGTCTGGTGGCTAAGCATCCGCCTGTCAATGTGGGGGCGCAGACCCCACGCCTGGCCCAGGAAACTCCCGCGTGCCACAGGACGGTCAGGGCCGGGCACACAGCTGCACGCTCACTGCTATGCCACGCTTGCCTGACTGCTTCCGACCCCAGGACTGCAGCCCGCCAGGTGCTCTGCCCACGGGGCTCTCCAGGCAAGAATCCTGGAGTGGGTCGCCATTTCCTTCCCCAGGGGAGCTTCCTGACCCAGGGATTGAACCCACGGCTCTTACGTCTCCTGCACCGGCAGGCGGGCTTTTCACCACTAGCGCACCTGGGAAACAGCGCAATCAGAACCACAAGGAGACAGCACTTCACGCGCAGCGAGGAGGCGACTGCCGACAAGCAGCTGAAAATAACGGGTGTGGATGAGAGCGTGGGAAATCGGAACTCTTACGCGCTGGGCGTACGAAGCGGAGCAGTGGCCGCAGAAACTCGCGCGGCAGCCCCGCGGGGCCGCACGGCACAGCCACCCTGCTTCCAGCCCCATTTCCAAACTAACTGAAAGCAGGGTCTTGGAGGAATCGAAACTGGGTCTCTGCCATTGCAAGTAGATTCTTGACCATCTGAGCCGGCAGGGAGGCCATTTTTACCATTATTTTGGCAAATTATACACATTTCCAACAATTCACCGAAGTTAAAAAGTTTACTAAAGAGTATATACACTTTCCATCACGTTACAAAGAAAGTGGCATAAGAAACACATTTGATTACAAGAGAACCACAGGAAGGATGATCCAGAGCCTAAAAGATGCCTTGCCTGGAGGGGCGGGTGGGAAGGAGCAACCGGAGGGCGGGCCTGCAGGGGAGACAGCGAGCCTCCGAGGACACTGGGCCCTGCAGCTCCGATGCTTTGGACCACGCAGAGCTCCACGTCCCCTCCCTATAAAACCAATCAGAATGAAGAGCAACTCCAAATGGAGTGTCAACCTCATGACTGAAGTCTGCTGTGCTCCATCAGTGACAGGGCCACACGGTCGGGGTGGGAAAGAGAGGAGGTGTCCTGAGTCACGGTGGGCTCCAGCAAGCGGACAGAAGCCTGTAGGTCCGGGAAGAGCACACACACTGTGCTCCGTGGGTGAGTCTGTTCCTCCCAGGCATGTGATGGCCAGTCTCCATCAGAACACGGCGTGCACACCAGGGCTGAAGGGACAAGTCATCAGGGAGGGCAGGCTGCCCGGGGTCAGGCCAGGCAGCGAACCGAAGACAGCACAGGGCTAGAGGAGCCCCGTGGGGAGCCATCAGGGCGAGCTCACGTTCCTATCAAAGGACTCCCCGCTGGTGCAGATGGTAAAGAATCCACCTGCAATGCGGGAGACCTGGGCTCAATCTCTGGGTCAGGAAGATACGACGGAGAAGGGAACAGCTACCCACTCCAGTATTCCGGCCTGGAGAATTCCACGGACGGAGGAGCCTGGCAGGCTACAGTCCACGGGGTTGCAAAGAGCTGGACATGGCTGGGAGACTGTCACTGCACACACAAGTGGCCAGGCCGAGAAATGCCGGCAGGTGTGTACACCTCGCGTGCTGGGGCACACACACGTTTTCTCCCCCATCTGGCAGCCGGCAGGAGCACAGCCAGCACCCACGGCTGGGTTTCTAAATAACACTCGCCAAAAAGGAGCCAGGGCTCGTGGGAGGAAGAGCTGATTGCAGTGCCCGGGGAGGAAAATGCGAGCCGAGTCTGGAGCATCTCGGGGAGCCGGAAGGGATACGGCTCCAGGAATGTGGGACCTGAATGATGCCCGAAGACCCGCGTCAGGACCACCGGAGCCACCAGGCCAGTAATGATGGCAGCGGGTCACAACCCCCTGTTGCTCAGTCCCTCAGTCCTGACCCCATGGACGGCAGCACGCCGCGCTTCCCTGGCCTTCACCATCTCTTGGACTTGGCTCAAACTCATGTATGTTGAGTCGGTGATGCCATCCAACCATCTCCTCCTCTGTCATTCTCTTCTCCTCCTTTACAACCCATAAATAATGCCAATATCCACAGGAACACACTGATCTAAATAAATCACTGAACAGATCAGTAGAGGAAAAGGGACAGGTTCTTCCAAGGAAATCCCAACTGATCAATGGAGACAGAACATGGGAAGAGAAAACCCCCCCACGGGACAGCCGTCACCGAGAGAGCAGTTTCCACCGAGGGATGGTTGACAGCAGGCAGCACTTCCGGAGGAAGACGCACACGCCTCGTGTCACAGAGACTCCCCCCACACACCTGCTGAGGACAAGAGGGGAAAGAGTCCCCTGGCCGCAGAGAAGCCCTAGACACACGCCTCTGCCGGGGGATCAAGGTCGAGCCACAGAAATAAGGCGTCCTGCACCCTGATAGGAGGCACTTCGCAGGACCCAGCACGGTCCCCAGGTGTTCTTGCCAAAAAGTGCATAATCTTGATCTAATCACAAGACACAGCGGGCGAGCCCAGAACAAGGGGCATTCCACACACCAGGTGACCAGCCCCCCGTCCGAAACGTCCAACTCATGAAAGTGAAGACACGCGGGAGAGCCGCCAGGGCAGGAGGGGACGAAGGGGCAAGCAGACGCGGCGCAGGCGTCTTGGGGCGGATGAAGGACGCTGGCGGCTAAACCAGCGGGATTCGGATAGAGTGTGTGGCTCAGGGAGCAAAACTGCCCCAACATCAACCTCCGGTGTTGGTAAAAGCCTGAGGCATGAAGATGTTACTGTTAAGGAGGAGCTGGGTGAGGGGTCTGGAGCTCTCTGTACTATTCTGGAACTTTCTTTCAAAATAAAAAAGTAAAAACAGCAGAGACGTTAAGAGAGGACCGCTCTCCTTACTCCTCCTACAGGCCCGTCAGCGCTGAGACTCAGCCGGATCCACTCCTGCTGCCAGACCACCTTCCCACCCTCATCCCCGCCAGGCGCATGCCCTGCCCCCAGCCCCCCTGCTGCTCCTCACAGATGCCAAGCACATCCCGACCACAGGGGCTTGGCACACGGCATCTGCTCCGGCCAGCTCCGGCCTTCACGCTTCTGCTCCAACCCTGTCCAAGAGGCTGACCCAGCACCCCACGGAGGAGGACGAGCACCCCAGCCGCCTCTGCCCCCCCCCCCCCCCCCCCC